>JANJGK010002237.1:27500-138421 GCA_039081455.1 Macrobrachium rosenbergii | reverse complement strand
ATCTCTGCGGAATATCTTCACTCTCTAATGACTGTGTTACACATGTCTCAGACTGTGTCTTAGGTTTCTCACAAGTTTCTTTCCTGTGTATATATGGAACAAAACAACCCGACTCACCTATTGTAATCCCCTGAACTCCCGTAAGAATGTTGATGTTATGTCGCATACAAGAAGGGTGTCCTAGCAAAATCATTTCACCTGAGGCTAATCCTTCTATGACCAAAAATGGTTCTACTATTGTCTTTCCGCCGATACAAAGCGTAAGAAATGACGAACCTAAAATATTCAGTTTCCTCGCTTGTACATCACACACTGTCTCACTAGAAGGGACTAATTTGCGCTCTGGAAACCTCGAGTGAAAAAGGTCAGCATTTACTAAGTTAACTGAGCTACCAGAATCAATGAAAATATGAATTTCATTGCCATTAGAGAATCCACGTACAATCGGCCTAGGTTCTAGTGACTCTACGACCTGATTAGTCATTATCCTGTGTCTGTTTTCGAACTTATCTTGTGAAAATTCTGCTGTTCCTTTGTGTATCTAGAACTTGCATCATGTGGAATTCTCCTGTCATATCTAGAAAAACCTCCCCGTGACTTCCCTGAATAATCTCTATTCTTCGTGGCTGGGCAAAATCTCCATCCATGATCTGAAGATTTGCAAACTGAACAATATCTCACTCTGCAATTTGACTTACTATGGCCTATTTTATCACAATTAAAACAACGTATCGTTGTGACTGATCTCTCTGGAATTTTCTTCGATTCTACTCGTGCACATGTCTTCGCTGTTGCATCATTTCCCGAATGCGGGCGACTATCATTATTCTGTGGTTTGGAAACCGCAGCTGACATCTTTGCACCTCCCTGTACAAAACTACTGTCCAGTGTCGGGCATTTTGCTAGATTTTTGTTAATCTGTGCAAACAAAAAGGATTCGTCTGTATCCTGATCAATTCTCTTATCAAAACTATCTACAATTACATCTGGGACCGACGTTAAAAGGCAAGCAAAGTGTAACAATCTTTCAAAATTATCTAAGGAGATATTATTTCCAGTTACCCATGGAGAACCTGTTATAGATTTCTTTAACTCAACTACTGCATCAAATAAATTCGCACTGTATGTGACTAGTGAATCATTGCCCTTCTTTATTTTGAGAAACTCTCGCAAATTCCGAACTGCGCATTCACGTTGAACTCCGCCATAAGTAGCTCGTAGAAATTTCTGCAGTTCATTCCAAGTTTTACACCTTCTGAACCCGAAACTGCGTGCTCGTTTCCCAATATCTCCTTTATCTAAATCCAGAAATGATTTAGCCTCTGTTAAAGCTTCAGCGCCATTCGTAATTTTCTTGGAATTCAGATAATTGTTCACTGACTCAATGAAAGTTTCTATATTTTGGGTTGGCTTTCCATCAACTAACCCTTTAAAATTTGTAATTCCCCCACAAATGTTCGTCACTTTATGCACCACAATTGATTGGGATGTGCTTGCTGCATCGTCCGGCATTTTGTGAGTAATCACACGCCCTGAGCGTAACAACATAAAAAGAGAAACCAAAAAGAACACTAGAGAAAGGCACAAGTTACCCCCTCTAAAAGAAGAACAGAAAACGGCGTTCTGCGCAACTTACGAGAATGGGGTACTTACCAATTTTGAAACAGAAAACGAAGTACCTATCTCTCAACTTGCTAACCTGTGACGTCACCTACTCGACAGCGAAGCAAAAAAGACACCCAGCGCGTTTCTAGTTGAATCATCACTTTGCGTAATTAACTCACAATCGCCACTATTCACACTTATTTGGGTATTTTGTTAACCCCTAAATTGCTCTAGAGATCATCCAGATCTATTTCACAACTCCCCACTCCCAGTACTCGAATAGAAACGGAAAAAAAAAAAGAGGAAAGGTTCCCCGTATTTCACACGTAATCACGACCTACTCAGTCATTCAACACTGACCCGTCGCCTTAGCTCTTAGGTGAAGTCGCCTATGCCTTGGGCATCAACGTTACCAATTAGTCTATTAGCAATCTCCCTCTTTCGCCATCATTAAAGACACTAAAATCATGCTGCCACCATTTAAAATCAAAAGACACCCGCTGCCGCCATTTCATTCAGACACGGCTGCCACCATTATTCAGACACCGCTGCCAACATTTAATTCTGTAACGAGGACAGAATTAACACCTTTTTGAAGGTGTACGTAACGTGCTCCAACGATCTTTAATCATGAAACGGAGGTGTATGAACGTTCGCTCACGGCAACACTTACATCTATTTTTCTCCTCTTTCTCTCTCTCTCTCTCTCTCTCTCTCTCTCTCTCTCTCTCTCTCTCTCTCTCACCGTGTATCACCTCTCTCTCTCTCTCTCTGTGTATCGCCTCTCTCTCTCTCTCTCTCTCATCGTTTTCCGAAGTTCACCCACCCGAATCGCACTCATTCTCACCAAATCAATTAAATGGACCATTTAAAGAAACGCAATAGTTTCTACAAAAATAGGTTTATTATTCAAATAACCCAACAAGAAATGAACAAAACAAAGCAAAGATTAAAATGCATAATAAATGAAATATCGAGTTAGATAACTAAACTCTGAACTGTAAAACACTTCTGATTAAAGAAGTCTCACTATGGCTAATAGCCTGAAAATATCCAAACTCACACATACTCCCCAAATCAATAATTAGTCATGTCAAAACCAGTCTACCACATGTTATTCGAAACAGTCCACACTGTCCACCGACATCTGTCCACAGACATCTGTCGGAAGAATCAAACATGATAGAAAACTCCCAAAAATATATGAAATGCAAAACACAATAATGGAAAGTGTAAAATGCATAGCCAAGATATGGCAAACGTAACATGACAAAACAATAATATAAAAGAGGTATGAATATTCATATTAAATCTCCCACACCAGTTCAAAAGTTCATAATGATTAGAAAATCATGGTAAAAAATCACAAGTTCAATTTTCTCCTATAAAAACAGAGATTTCAAAGTCTACCTTATCTGCCGTTCAAAGCCTGGATCCTCTCCAAAGCTACGTCTAGACAACTGCAGTTCTATCACGTTAATGAACGATCAAACTCACTTTTAGGGCAGATTTTGGCACAATTTAGATCAAATTAACGCACGTACTCACGAATATACATAACACTTCGGAAGATCACCTGACCGGCAATATTGCTGAGGAATCAAACTATTTGCTGAACACAAAGATTTTACCTCGAGTCTCTCGACCTAGTTCCATCTGACTCCATAAATTCTTTCATCACATCTTAAAGCATTGAAGCTATGAAATGCATATATGTGTCCTTTAAAATTGTAGCAGCCATATTTTCTGAAATATATATATATATATATATATATATATATAGATACACTCTGTCAACCCTAACTCATGCAACTGCTGATCAGCGTTAGGGTGATCCCATACCTTTTCCTAGCACAGGCCTGAGAAAAATGGTGAAAAGGAAATGAAAATTATTATTATTAAAATATATCTGTATTAGTATTATTATCATTCAGAAGATAAACCCAATTCATAAGGGGCCACTGACTTGAAATTCAAGTTTCCAAAGATTACGGTGTTCATTCGAAAGAGGTAACAGAAGGTAAAGCGTATGATTCAGTATTAGCAGTCAGTAAGAGAATTCTAAATCTCTACAGCTGAAGGAAACAGACAGTTGCCAAGCTGAGAAGCCCAAGGCTATAGAGGTATACTGTACACCTTTTTTCCACTTCAAAATCATTCTTTCCCTACTCTAAAGTCTACATTTTTAACAGAGCTTTATCTATAGTTATTTCCAGTAGGTTAAGGGTCTTTGAACCCTTTGGAGAAAACTGTGGAGTTCAAAAACTCCTCTGTGGCAAATGTAGTTACTTTTTTATTCTGAATCATCAATTTATTTTTTATGATGCAATGCTGTTTATGGTATCACTTTGAATATGACACCATAAACTGTACTTGTAACTTAAGGCGGCATGATTCAAAATGGAAAATACAAAAATAATAAGTCACAACAATGAATCAACCTTTGGTGAATACTTTATGGATGATGTCACCTGATACCCCCTGAAACCTCAGTCACTGGGAATATGACACCAACGAATGCCATCTGAACCAAGACCAAAGACTAAGGTGTTGTCATTTCTTCTACAAAACAACGTTCATATTTCACATTTAAGACGCATTTAAACTGTCCAAACTGGAGTGCTTTCTGTCTCCCCAAAACTACTAGCCCTGGTAGGCTGGCCTGGGCTTGAAAACACACACTATATCATCTGAACAAAAGCAAACCTCCACTAGCATGAGAGAAATGCACTCACAATCTGCACACTCACACAACTGAGGACAAATGGAAGAACTACCCCGGCTCAGGTCTTGAGTGACTTGTAGGCCTACCCCATAAGCTTTTCTTTTCTAGTTAAGTCTGTGACAGCCTTGTGCTGCGTACTCCATTCGTATTCCAATTAGAACAAAAATTGAGAAGAATTTCCTTCCCGGCAGCACTGAGGGAGAGACCAACAGAAGCTATGGAAAAGATAAATAAACTGCAATGTCTGAAGGTGTACCATGTCTGTAAGTACTATGCTACATGTTTCTTTCACTGTATTATACCATCTACCAGCATAAATTCACAAAATCTTTATTGATAATACTTTACAAAATATCCAGCAATATTGTAATTTGTGACAGAGCACTCAAAAATGCAATGAGGTCTAGGATATGGTAAGGAATCTCCCATGACAGCCTAAAGAGACCCCACCTACAGTTACATTAGTTAAGAGACCCCAACTACAGTTACATTAGTCATTATGGTGACTCCCATGATCAAACTTTTGATCTGGTAGATGAGGGCTGGCCTCTTCAAAACATCTCAAAACTTTAACATACCTAACCATTAATGAAACATCAAACTGGGATCATCTTCTGATTTACAAGGTATCAGAAGGAAGATTAGTTGCTTAAATTAAGCCCAAAGCATTCTGTATCTGGGCCCATTTTACTAAGTAGGGCAGAGATGAGATGAGACAGGGTCTTCTTACACTCGTTCTGAATGTCCGTAGCCTTTTGTCAAGGATACCTGGATGGAATTTTATTTAGTCACAGCTACAGTTTATATATTAAAGGAATTCAATATCTGATTAAAGAGCAAATCCACTGAAAATGTGACAGAGGCTTCTTGGTCTAAGTTTCAATCAAACTACATTATTAAAATATATAATTCATCTTAATTAAATATTATCAACGTTATTATTGTGGCTACTTGGGCCTGGCCATAACTTGGAAACACAATTCAACATTTTGTCATGATGTAGTAAAATTTCTTAGTACAAACATTGTCTCCACTTTATTTGTCTTAAATCCTGGGTGGCTCAATTACTATTAGAAATGAACCATTTACATACTGCTCTCACTGACCAACTCTCTCTAAAGTGCTACTCAAAAACACTAGAACTGACCCATAATTACCAGGGAAATGACAAGAGAAAATAAGTTGGTCTCACAAAACGTGAAATTTCACAATACCAAGAATTTACATATAAAAGTTATGAATTCCAGACATCATTCTCATGCTGAAACGGCCAATCCTTGACCAAATTAATTTTCCTATTGGGAATATTTTAAAAGCTACTGTCAGTGACAGGCAACAAATTTCAGTTTCATTATTTTCATTCCATATCAGACACAGTCCAAAAGTTAAAATCTTTAGGTTTGCCTCCATATGAACTACTATTCCCATCCGACCAAAATAATACATTTTCCCAGACACCTCACTTTTTTTTAAATGCTTACCTTTGTGAAAGTTCATTCGAGTTCTTAGATAATTTACTTCATATTCTGCCACTCAGCATCAACTGGCAAGCTGTAGATCATCTGGAAAGGTGAGAAATGCATCAAGATCGTGGAAAATTGGAGTCTTTTTGCTTACATAGTATCAAAATGGGGACATCTATTTTTACAACCAGGACTCAAGTCTTCATTACTACGAATAGCATGGATGAGGTGCTTCTCATTTGTCCGTACTGCATTATCAAGGATATCTTTCTAAAATTCAATTCAATCTGCAATCCTAGCTGTTAAATTAAAGAATAAATATGGTCCACAACATAACACTAAAAACTGGGCAGAAGCTTTTTATTGCAAATATAAGCATTTCTCAGTCTTGCTACCAGGTTTCAGCATTCTCAAACCATTTGACAATCTGCAAAAATCTGTTAAAATCTAAATCCAACAGAATTTCAACTTCCATGATTCAGATTCATCTTTCTGTTATGAACTATGCATGACACAGTAATACGATTACTAATTACTCGTTACTTTAATGGAGATACTGCAAGTGACAGTCTACAAACTGATAATTTCAAGTTTCAAATTGTTTTATTCCTTCCAAAAACTGCCCTAAAATATTTTTGAGTTTCTATTACATCAACCTGCAAAATTCTATACATTTTAATCCCCCACAACCAGTATATCATACTTAGGTGACACTCACTCCAAAGAAACATCAATTCACACTTTCTATCCCAAATCTTGCCCAGCTCTCCCCCATGTATCTGGGACCTAATAAGGCAGTTTGCATAACCAGTGCAGGCTGCAACTGCAAGAAAACCGCTTATTCAAATAAACTGACAAAAGGCTTTACTCTGAGCAAGACAATGCAAAATCTGACGAGTTGTCATTCTAAAATACCTAACGTTGCCCAAACAAACTTTTAATAGAGAGTTTTGCAAACCATAAACAGTACCTGAATCAGTGTAATATCTTGGGTGCATAGCATGTATTCTCAAAAGACTAATGAAAATCAAGGTCACGTAGGCATAGAGACTTCAGTCTTTTCGTAGGGAATGACGGTCGTAGTTACTTAGCATCAATCTACCTTCTTTAAGGTTAAATACCTAATATCATTATACTCTACCTCATCCTACCATATATCTGACACTTACACTTACAACCCATCTTGATCAGGCAGGGGGTTTCCTACATGATGATTTTCCCCATGGGTACTAATCTGGATCAAAGATTCTTTTAAATCTTTCAATAACTAAGCTCAAGATTCGATGAAATTTTTGTAGACCTACTGTCGATTCTATTTAAAGCTTGCTACTAAACCTCAAGAACATGAAAATTGCTTAATTGCATATCTACTATATTTCAGGACTTACAAACTGACTATTACAGAACTACAATCTAAATTATTTTACTGTGCAACCTGTAACTGAATGATTCACTGTAATGGTGAAAATACTAGCAGATTTTTTCACGCACACAATGCATAAACCTAAACTCTATAATTATGGCTTTCTATATGAAACTAAATGGGCTTCTTTTCTCCATTTTGAGAAAGGAATCTTGACTGATTACCTATTCCAAATCTGAAGCTGCAATAAATTAAGATCAACAGCTCTGGGCCTACTTGAATTTAACCTCCATGTTGGAGTTATCGGAGCTATACTGGACTCCACACTGGGTTCAATAAACTGAGGTCATCAGGACAAGATGATGAAAGGAAAATGGAGTTTGAAAATGCGAGGAAGTTTTGGCTACTTGAGAAAAAGTGTATAATTTGCTTAAATTTGAACATCTGAAATAAATTGCTTTATTACACTTTAACAATGCCAATTGTGGTCCTTGAACTCCGGTGAAAAGCTAGAAATTAAATATTTAAAATCAACATTAAAAGCAAATTTGGGAAAATTGATTTTAACAAATTGAATAGTTTACAAGCTTGCAAATTTTTACCCAAAAGTTTTTCCAATATACTTACTCTACTGCAGACTAACCAATTGTGCTAAACATTACCAGCTTCCAAATACTTCTGAAGCCCCATAACTGAATTTAGTCTGACCTGTTTTTCAATATAGCCAGTTTGCAATCTTTAATTGGGGTCCATAGCATACAAAGGTGTTGCATATTGATTGCACCAGGTTCAACTATATGCAGTTGATCCAGAGAACAGAATAGAATATAGAATTTAGGCCAAAGGACAAGTGCTGGAACCTACAAGGTCATTCAGTGCTGAAAGGGAAACTGAGAGCAGAAAGGTTTGAAAGGTGCAGCAGGAGGAAAACCTCAAAGCAGCAGCTGCACTATGGATCAATTGCTAGGAGAAGGTTGAGGAAAGTAAGATGGAAGAAAGAGAATATGAAAGGAGGTACAGTAAAAGGAACGAAAGGGGTTGCAGCTAGCGACCAAAGGGATGCTGCAGAGAACCTTGAGTAATCAAGTGTCTTACTTGACAGGCTATCAATTCAGGTGACAGACAAGAATGTCTTGACCTGGGTCAATCTATATCCAGGGGTCCTCCTCCACACTCAGTTCTTCCAAATGAGGGTCATTATTCTCTTGGGTGCTCAGCCTGAAAGCAGAACATTTCATTAGATCTTGATGGTGTCAGTTCAAGGCACAGCCATCTAAAAGGTGCAAACATCCTTTTTTATTTGCAATTTAGATCTAAAGCTGGTGATAAATTCTTGCCAATTCATTAAGCTGAGGTTCAAGAAAAGTATATTAATTTTCAAATGACACCACCATTGCCTCATTAACTTCAAAGCACTGTTGCTGTTATTTTTTTATAAAAATGACCCATACTTCTGACACATAGTCCAACTAAAAATGTTTCCTTAGAGCTGCTGCACAAAACAGCTGCAAGGTGACTTTTGTAACTAAAGCCATCCATCACTCAGAGGCAATACCTCATTAAAAAATTCATAGTTGATTACATAAAGCTTGTCTGCCCTACATGCAACAAGTAACTGTCCCATATATGTAGATCACATGTACTTTTAATGATTTATGTACAATTTGATTCTCTGAAGTGGGCTCTACAAATACCTTAACTCCACAATGTTGTTAGATTCCTACACAAACAGGTATTTTTTTTCTTCAGTCTGTTTCAAGACCGAAAAACTCCTTATATACTGCATATAGGAAATGACTGTTAATTTCAAAAACTAATATACGATGATTTTATCATCTTTGAACAGACCAGACCCAGAGTCATATTCCTGTGTGGATAAATTTACTCCTTCTAAGCTTAGTTCATAGTAGGCCATTTTGGTCTTCACACATACTTCACTTTTCCACGAGCATTCTACTTTGCTGCGTTGGAAGAATCGTTCTATTCGAAGACTCCGATATTGAGAGATCATCTCCGTAGATAACTCAACTTGAATATTTGACGTAACCTAAAAAACTTGCACCTGATCTTACAGTGCAGTAGGAACACAGGTGATCCATATAAATTAGGAATAAATGCTGTACTGTACAAGCTATTTTATAAATAAGGAATTGTATATAATGGTTTTGATTAATACTGATTCAAAGTTCATTGTACAACAGAGAAGCAATCATAATGATAGATTAATAATGATTTAAAGTTCATTGTACGTTAGAGAAGCAATCTAGAATGACCCAGCTTAATGCTCAAAGCTGAATGAGCTCTAAGTCTCAAAATCTGATGTCTGTATAACAGACTCTGAATGCAGTGTTGTTAAACATCACATCTGTCAAAAGGTTTAATCAGCTGTTGATCTTCTTAATGAGGCTTATTGTAGCGACAATAAGCATGACACAAACAAATAACACTGTACATGACACAAACAAATAACACTGTACATGACACAATAACACTGTACGTGACAGAAACAAATAACAACACTGTACATAAAAAACTAATAAATTTAATTTAGAATAAAACTGATTATTATATTTACTCTTCGCCCAATAACTTAGTAATTAGAACGAGAAATATGACAGCAACACTGTTCTGAATTATTCTATCTTAACAGCACCAAAAATCCTGCTGTTAACGCAATTCATATAAAAGGAACTTTTTAATCTTGTGATAAAACTGACATCTGGTGAAATACTGAAAAATAAAATGGCAAACTATTTTAAACTTCAGCACTGAAAGCTTGAAGGATTTTGCAACAAATCAATCTTCATCATGTGCAATGCTTGTAGTCTGTTTTCCAGTTTACTATGTACTAGATCAGTGAGCTAATCAATTGCCTATATTAATTTGTATCATCCATGTTTGCAATATGCTATACATAAAACAAGATACTTTATACACACTTCCTTACCATTCAGCATTTACGGATCCATTGTCATTTATGAAAATGAGGCTATGAAGCCATGCACTGGGGCACTTCCAGCCATCCAGTGCTAAGGGTCCATTATGATCACAGGCTTCGGCAATTCCTGCTACTTCAAGCTGTTTTGCAGTGGAACTGATGTCATTCTTCATTCACTGCCATCAGGGCCCTGAAAAACAGCAGATTACAGGTATCAGTAGAGTTTAACCTGAACCTAACCCTATTCCTAACACAGTCACTTATGTCAGTTCCAGAATAGCTTAACCTAATCCTATCCCTGAATCAGGAATTACAACTAGAATAGCATTTGGAGGCTAATAATCTTGACAAACAGCACTGCAAGTTTACCTTCTGAAAGGACAGAAACATAACTCCAACATTTCAGGACCATCCAAGGAAACCTGTATAAATGACACTGGATCACGTTAAAAGTACCATTGACCTTATTCACGCCTCAGCTCTGTACGGGAGGTAAGATAAATGTGCAAAACAATGATGGCTCAGAATTTGGCAGTACGGGACGATAGCTCAGGAAGTGGCACCACTGAAATATATAGCTTGAGCACTGGTGATATAATTGAGTGTGAAAAGCAGTGGGTTTAGCATGCAAAAACAGCAGTGAAGGAAAAGGGCCTCCTTTTGCCAGTACGATAAATATGATGAATACAGAGGGAGATCAGAGGGTAGTGTGATGTGTCTCAATGAGACGCTGGGAGTCTTCTCTCAGCAATGTCAAACGGCCCCTTGCAAGCAATTCAGAATCTGATTGAAACTCCTGCAAAAAAAGGCCCCATTGCACTAAATACCTAAATACCAGCATTTACAAGAAGATTCCACACCAAAATTTTATGCATTTTCTTTCACAAGAACCTATGAAGCCATTATCTGCTTATGTTGTAACTAGTTTCAAGTACCCAGATTAGAAAGTTCCAAAGAGCACAGCAAGCTGCAGTCTAAGATCTGAAAACTCGAGCAGAATTAAAGCATACATGTATTTCTGGAAAAGCAATTTGACACATTACTTGCAATGGTATGCAAGTCATGACAAGAGGCAACACCTCCATTATATGAAGATTAAATTGTCTACTCACAATGATTTTGAATCACAATCAGTCAGCAGATACTACAGGATATTGGCTACAATTCCAAACAGTACTGGGTTATATGATAATTGGTGGAACACCTGAGCAAAGGAATAAAAGCAAAAAGGTAGAAGTTGAATTCAAAGCAGCCTGGAGCAAAATACTGATCAAAAGACCTGGTACTACCATCTTCCACATTTGGTGAATTTACGAGACGACTTTTTATTCAGGTGTTTCAAATACTGAAGACATCTTACTTTTCATTGTAATTCTAGCTTGTTATTAGAAATAAATTTGCCTCAACACTGCAGTAGGAAATTTCATCCCCACCAGCTCACAAAGTACAATGCTTTCACATTCATGTGATCTGTAGTACACACGCTGTCATATATGGCCCCTTAAGCTTTCAGTTAAAATAGTTAATGCTGGGGTTAACAGCTGTGGACCAACAGTTTTGACAGGGTGAAGGGCATCCCTAAAAGAGAGAGAGAGAGAGAGAGAGAGAGAGAGAGAGAGAGAGAGAGAGAGAGAGAGAGAGAGAGAGAGAGAGAGAGAGCTAGCTCCATTACTGTAACTCAAAACTGGGCTAATTTCCTCATACCATACATACCACAAACAGACCATAAAACCCTTTATTGTAGGTGGTCTTCACCAAACCACCAGACAGATGACGTATAAATGAATGTAGGGTGTTCTTGGGCAGACATTAATATTAAAACCCTTGCTGTACAAAGCAATACGTTGAGCTTTACCTCCGAATGCCAAATTCCTGACTTCATTCTTTTTCTTGTAGCTTTTGTTGTTGTCAACTGCATGCATCTAATCTCAACAGATCTGCAAAAGAATTCCAACAGTTAATTACTTACAGAAGTTGGCGTACATATTGCTTTTCATTTTAATAAGAGAGTAATCCTTGGTACATTTACTCTTACATAATACACTAAGGGTTGTCTATTTTGCAAGAACATGTCAGAGCATAAATCTAGTTTATGGGAATAAGTGGTCTCTGAAAAAGGTCTTGGAAAAAGGTCCTTGAAAAAGGTCTTGGAAACAGGTCCTCAAAAAAAGTCGTCGATAAAGGTCTTGGAAACAGTCCTCAAAAAAGTCGTCGAAAAAGGTCTTGGAAACAGGTCCTCAAAAAAAGTCTTTGAAAAAGGTCTTGGAAAACGGTCTTAGAAAAAGGTCTTGGAAACAGGTCCTTGAAAAAGGTCTTTGAAAGTCTTGGAAAAAGGTTTTTGGAAAAGGTCTTGGAAAAAGGTTTTTGGAAAAGGTCTTGGAAAAAGGTCTTTGAAAAAGTCTTGGAAAAAGGTCTTAGAAAAAGGTCTTGGGAAAAGGTCTTTGAAAAAGGTCCTCGAAAAAGGTCCTCAAAAAAGATCTTCGAAAAAGTTCTTCAAAAAAGGTCTTGGAAAAAGGTCTTGGAAACAGGTCCTCGAAAAAAGGTCTTTGAAAAAGAACTGTTTTGCACATTCTAGCATTTATTTCAGACACTGATCAAGTACGTCTAAAAATAAAAAATAAAAAACCTGACTAAAAATAAACTGACACTACAAAACGATGAAACTCCAAAAAACCTGAAGCTGTAAAAAAACCTTGACTGCAAAAAAAAAAAAAATACTACAAAAAAACTGATACTACAAAAAAAAACAAACTACAAAAAAACTAAAACTACAAAAAATCCTGAAACTACAAAAAAACTGAAACTACAAAAAACATGAAACTACAAAAAACTAAAACTACAAAAAACCTGAAACTGCAAAAGAAACCTGAAACTCCAAAAACCTGAAACTACAAAAAAACTGACACTACAAAAAACCCTGAAACTACAAAAAAACCTGAACCAAAAAAATCCTGAAACTACAAAAAAACTAAAACTACACAAAACTGAAACTCCAAAAAACCTGAACTACAAAAAAAACATGAACTACAAAAAAGACCCTGAAACTACAAAAAACCTGAACTACAAGAAAGACCCTGAAGCTATGAAAAAACCTGAACTACAAAAAAGACCTGAAACTACAAAAAACCTGATGTTACAAAAAAACTGAAACTACAAAAGAAACCTGAAACTACAAAAAATAAAAAAAATTGAAACAACAATAAAACATGAAACTAAAAACCCCTGAACAAAAAAAAATCTGAAACTACAAAAAAAAAACAAAAAGGTCCTGAAACTACAAAAACAAAAAAATAAAACCTGAAACTAAACAACAAAACAAAAACCCTGAAACTACAAAAAAACTGAAACTAAAAACCCTGAACTACAAAAAAACCTGAAACTAGAAAAAAATAAAACCAGAAACTACAAAAAACTATAAAAACCTGAAACTACAAAATAACTACAAAAGGACCTGAAACTACAAAAAACCTGAAACTAAAAAACTACAAAAAAACTTAAATTCCAATTAAAACTACAAAAAATTTAAAAAACCCTGATTTCCTAAGCATCCAATACAGTCTACTGTATAGTGTTCATTATTATTATTATTATTATTATTATTATTAAATACAAAATCCACATTTATGTAAAGTACTTTATTAACAAATAATAAAATGAATTCCAGGAGCTCTCGAGAGCCTGCTCAGCTCCCTTCTTCAGCTAGAAGGGAGTTGAGCAGGCTCTCGAAAGCTCCTGGAATTCATTTTATTATTTGTTAATACAGTACTTTACATAAATGTGGATTTTGTATTTTATAAACATATTCACGGGATTGTGAAGAAGATTTGCATTATTATTATTATTATTATTATTATTATTATTATTATTGAGAAGAAGAAGAATAATATGACTTTTATCTGGAGGATGCAACAGAAGATAACACAAATACACAAAGAAGAGACATCAGTCACCAGAAAACATATATAAAATAAATTAACAAATATAATAAACAGATAAAAATGGAAGTAAAATATAAGAAAAGAACTGCTGTAAATATTCCTGGAATTAGGAAGAGCGAGGAAATGCAAAGGGCAGCAGGAATAGGATCTGGGATTCTGGAATTAGGAGGAGTGAGATAATACAAAGGGCGGCAGGAATGGATCTGGAATTCTGGAATTAGCAAGAGTGAGGAAACGCAAGGGACGGCAGGAATGGGACAGACAGGATCGACCCCAGAGAAGGAGGATGAGGAAGAAGATATGAAAACGATTATAGGATGAGGATGCGAAGGATAAGAAAACGATTGTGGAAAAGGATGAGGATGTAAAAGACAGGAGAGAGAAGGACAGGACCAAGAAAAGGAGAGAGCGAGAGAGAGAGAGAGAGAGAGAGAGAGAGAGAGAGAGAGAGAGAGAGAGAGAGAGAGAGAGAGAGAGAGAGAGAGGAATGTGGAGATAGTAAGCGGCACTGGTTGTGAGGATTGGGTGAGGTCCTATCAGTTGCAAGGATTGGGTGAGGTCCTATCACTTGCGAGGATTGGGTGAGGTCCTATCACTTGCGAGGATTGGGTGAGGTCCTATCAGTTGCAAGGATTGGGTGAGGTCCTATCAGTTGCAAGGATTGGGTGAGGTCCTATCACTTGCAAGGATTGGGTGAGGTCCTATCACTTGCGAGGATTGGGTGAGGTCCTATCAGTTGCAAGGATTGGGTGAGGTCCTATCAGTTGCAAGGATTGGGTGAGGTCCTATCACTTGCAAGGATTGGGTGAGGTCCTGTCACTTGCAAGGATTGGGTAAGGTCCTATCACTTGCGAGGATTGGGTGAGGTCTTATCACTTGCAAGGATTGGGTGAGGTCCTATCACCTGCGAGGATTGGGTGAGGTCCTATCAGTTGCAAGGATTGGGTGAGGTCCTATCAGTTGCAAGGATTGGGTGTGGTCCTATCACTTGCGAGGATTGGGTGAGGTCCTATCACTTGCGAGGATTGGGTGAGGTCCTATCACTTGCGAGGATTGGGTGAGGTCCTATCACTTGCGAGGATTGGGTGAGGTCCTATCACTTGCGAGGATTGGGTGAGGTCCTATCACTTGTGAGGATTGGGTGAGGTCCTATCACTTGCAAGGATTGGGTGAGGTCCTATCACTTGCGAGGATTGGGTGAGGTCCTATCACTTGCGAGGATTGGGTGAGGTCCTATCACTTGCGAGGATTGGGTGAGGTCCTATCACTTGTGAGGATTGGGTGAGGTCCTATCACTTGCGAGGATTGGGTGAGGTCCTATCACTTGCAAGGATTGGGTGAGGTCCTATCACTTGCAAGGATTGGGTGAGGTCCTATCACTTGCAAGGATTGGGTGAGGTCCTATCACTTGCAAGGATTGGGTGAGGTCCTATCACTTGCGAGGATTGGGTGAGGTCCTATCACTTGTGAGGATTGGGTGAGGTCCTATCACTTGCGAGGATTGGGTGAGGTCCTATCAGTTGCAAGGATTGGGTGAGGTCCTATCAGTTGCAAGGATTGGGTGTGGTCCTATCACTTGCGAGGATTGGGTGAGGTCCTATCACTTGCGAGGATTGGGTGAGGTCCTATCACTTGCGAGGATTGGGTGAGGTCCTATCACTTGCGAGGATTGGGTGAGGTCCTATCACTTGCGAGGATTGGGTGAGGTCCTATCACTTGCGAGGATTGGGTGAGGTCCTATCACTTGCGAGGATTGGGTGAGGTCCTATCACTTGCGAGGATTGGGTGAGGTCCTATCACTTGCGAGGATTGGGTGAGGTCCTATCACTTGTGAGGATTGGGTGAGGTCCTATCACTTGCAAGGATTGGGTGAGGTCCTATCACTTGCGAGGATTGGGTGAGGTCCTATCACTTGCGAGGATTGGGTGAGGTCCTATCACTTGTGAGGATTGGGTGAGGTCCTATCACTTGCAAGGATTGGGTGAGGTTCTATCACTTGCGAGGATTGGGTGAGGTCCTATCACTTGCGAGGATTGGGTGGGGTCCTATCACTTGCGAGGATTGGGTGAGGCCCTGTCGGTTGTGAGGATTGGGTGAGGTCCTATCGGTTGTAAGGATTGGGTGAGGTCCTATCGGTTGCGAGGATTGGGTGAGGTCCTATCGGTTGCGAGGATTGGGTGAGGTCCTATCGGCTGCGAGGATTGGGTGAGGTCCTATCACTTGCAAGGATTGGGTGAGGTCCTATCACTTGCAAGGATTGGGTGAGGTCCTATCACTTGCGAGGATTGGGTGAGGTCCTATCACTTGCGAGGATTGGGTGAAGTCCTATCACTTGCAAGGATTGGGTGAGGTCCTATAGGTTGCGAGGACTGGGTGAGGTCTTATCACTTGCAAGGATTGGGTGAGGTCCTATCACCTGCGAGGATTGGGTGAGGTCCTATCACCTGCGAGGATTGGGTGAGGTCCTATCGGCTGCGAGGATCGGTTGAGGTCCTATCACTTGCGAGGATTGGGTGAGGTCCTATCACTTGCGAGGATTGGGTGAGGTCCTATCACTTGCGAGGATTGGGTGAGGTCCTATCACTTGCTAGGATTGAGTGAGGTCCTATAGGTTGCGATGATTAGGTGAGGTCCTATCACTTGCGAGGATTGGGTGAGGTCCTATCACTTGCGAGGATTGGGTGAGGTCCTATCAGTTGCAAGGATTGGGTGAGGTCCTATCACTTGCGAGGATTGGGTGAGGTCCTATCACTTGCGAGGATTGGGTGAGGTCCTATCACTTGCTAGGATTGAGTGAGGTCCTATAGGTTGCGAGGATTGGGTGAGGTCCTATCACTTGCGAGGATTGGGTGAGGTCCTATCACTTGCTAGGATTGAGTGAGGTCCTATCACTTGCTAGGATTGAGTGAGGTCCTATAGGTTGCGATGATTAGGTGAGGTCCTATCACTTGCGAGGATTGGGTGAGGTCCTATCACTTGCAAGGACTGGGTGAGGTCCTATCACTTGCTAGGATTGAGTGAGGTCCTATAGGTTGCGAGGATTGGGTGAGGTCCTATCACTTGCGAGGATTGGGTGAGGTCCTATCACTTGCCAGGATTAGGTGAGGTCCTACAAGGGTAAGTTGTTGGACCTTCACCAGACGAGCGAAAGAGGGAATAAGGCACAAGAGGAAGAAGGAGTTTGCTGACGTACAGAAAAGGAAGAACGGAAGGCAACAGGAAATACAGAAAGACGACACTTATTAGAAAAGAACAAATAAATTAACCCAAAAATAAATAAAGATAAAAATGTAATTAAATGATAAAAGACAACAACTGCTTTAGGGTAGAATGCATTGCACCTTCCCTTGAAGTTCTGAGGTTCCAATTTTAAAGGTGAAACAAGATGCAAACCTCACAGTTGCACTATCAAAAACCTGTTAGGGGAGGGTGGGAAATACGGTGGACGAAAGAGACTGGGAACGGAGGTACAGTAAAAGGAATAAAGGGGGTTGTAGCTGAAGACTCTTGAAACACAGCCATAAATTCCTTGTAATTAGGACACGGAATGAATATGCATATAATTTACAATGATGCTGTAGTACTACTGGAATGCAAAGACCGTTTTTGGGGCTTCAACAAAGAAGGTATTTGGAACTAAAAGAGAGAGAACGAGAGAGTGATCCTTGACACTGTATCCGACGGTTTCAGAATGTTATTTCTCCAAAACACAATAAACACAATACTGTTTGAGACATTATTTTTGCAGAATTTATATAGAACCACATTATTTTTAATGCTTGGAACTTATGAAGGCCTCTGTACGGTGCCACCTGTCGAGAATATCTGCCTTCAAATGCTGATCAAGATCCAGTCACCTAATTGTCTACAAGACGACCAAATATGCAAGTAATAGTGGAATCGACCCTCTTACACTTTCGATATAGCATTTTTCTACGGGCTAAAGTTCAAAATGTTACTCTAAAGGTAAAGTAGGTAAAGTTCCTAACCTTAGTCACTTGCTTATTATTTAATCTGATACTTCTGGAGGGTAAAGCAGATTTCAGTACGTATGAGATACATATATATAAAAAACCAGACAGACGGCAATTACAGCAAATACTTTTGCAATTGCATCGACCCCTAATTTATTGATAGATTCATGAGCTATTCTCAAGATTACCAAACCGGAGAAGGAAAAGAAAGTACATATTCATCAAAAATATTCATAAACTTACCGATTTCAATGGCTGATTTCGAAGGTCGAACACAATACTATTTTCCTCGACATCCATCTTCTTAGTTCAAACAGCAGTCTGGTCATTATCACCAAATTTCAAGTCATTTCAATACACCCACAAAATCCATTTGATACAGTCCAAGTTGTGTCTGAACATAATATAATCTGATTTCCTAGATATTTGACAAGATTTTGTTTTTCGTGTTCATACGCTAATAAAAAAATGAACTGATGATATTCATACAAGCAGAACAAAGTTTACATCATTCAGATAATTTACACATTTTACAATTAGCTCAATTTACAAATTTTTAAAATTAATTTGTATTTTTCATAGCTAACAAAACTGCAGTCTTAAACTCAGGCTATCAATTTCATGATTCTTATATAACACCTAGCAAAAACATAACCTAAAGTGTTTACTTTGCAATTCTGAATTTCTACCACTATGAGTATTTTGACTTCCTGAATTTGCTATCTTCATTTGCTACCAAAGCAATACTTTTTTTTTATGATGTTTACAATTTATCTCAAAACGATACACATGAAATAATAGATCACTTAATACTTTCACTATGGGCAAGTTCTTATCTACGTTGCGTGTTAGAGAACTGGCTTCACTAATTTATCAAATGCTTATCTGAATTTAGTGATATGAAGGTAAAAAAAAAAAAAAAAAAAAAAGGCAGTGGCATCAATATTATATCACTTGTTTCCTGTTTTAGAAAGTAGGTCAGACGGCTTGAACTGCATTAAACTGTCTTTATGGATCTATAGAAATGACTTAAAAGCTAAACAACTGTAGGTCTTGAAGTATGTGGTGTCTGTAAAAAATGAATCTACATTAATAACTTATTTTTAAAAAGGATTCTATACAAATCACTACGGATAAAAAGTTTTCGATTGCCACAAAACTGTACGGCACAATTCCTTAGGTTATACAGCTGCTATGATGCAATAAAAACTCCACAGTGCAGTATGTCACATCGCAGTAAAGAACCAAATTATTGTTCAACTCTTGTATTTAAAAAACAAAACAAACATTACTGCTGTGGTCTGCCATATATAAAGACATTTACTGTGGCACCACGTCTAAATTTCTCAGGAAAAAGGTTTTAAACACCCATCAGTAATGTCCAATGCAACTGACAATAATTACTCTGGTACAAATGATGCTAAACACAATCATGAATTTGTTTCATAGTTCAGAATCTCTAAACGACAGACAAATCTTGTGGAATGGTGGGTAGAATGTCATTTCCTTCATACAATATCTCTTTTTGACAAGAGAATATTTCAGCTACTTAATACAATGGAACAAAATACAGAGCAACATATCAGCAGCAAATCAATAAGTTAATGATAAAAATTCAATTCACCAAATCTACTATTATTCTGCAATGCTTGTTATTTTCTCCTGAAACATTTTTAATGTTATAACTTTACCCTCTGATATTTTCCTGTCATAATTACTTGCATGTGAGAAGCAAATTACAGTACTTTAGAGGCAAGGTATTGTACTGTAAGCTTTTGAGGAAAAGTATGGTGCAGTGAGCTTTACATATCCATACTTGGTAAGCTAGCCTACTGTATAAGGACAAAAATGCTTATATAACACCTGATAAGCTGCTATACTTTGCACCTGTGGTATTGGAAGCTTAACCTTTCTTCTTTGAGGATCTATGAAGTTAGTTTAATGTGTCAAATTCTGACACATTATTCAGTATTGAGTAACATTAGTTTTATCGTTAACATAATACAAGCTACTTTAACATCAATATTATATTTTACTCAAAAACTATAAAAATCCATTAGTAATTAACAAATATAATCTTCTTTTTCTACCCACTGACGAAACCAATACCAAGATAGTCAACTGAAGTTGGAAAACAACATCAATTTTATAAGATAAATACCTTGATATGACTTTTAACTTAATGCTTATAGGTTGTGGGCTAGACTCTTCTATATACAAAGTAGCAACTTAACTAACCTGCAATTGGATGTATCTAGCCTATAGCCTATAAACTTTAAGTCAAAAGTCATATAAAAATCATACAATAAATACATTGACATGACTTTTAACTTGAAGTTTATAGGTTATAGGCTGGATACATCCATATACAGGACAAGCACTTGTTTGTCAATTAAAACAGCCAAAACATCCTTAAACCTAAGTTGCTAAATAACTAGAAATCCTGTAGAATCCCAAGTTCATATCCTAGTGGTTCATTACTCAGGTCTAGCCTACAAGTACCCTAATAAGACTTCATTACTAATTAGACAATTTAGGCTTTGAAATGACAAAAATAACCTATGGAAAGAGGCCTATATGTACCAGGACCAAACCCTGGGGCTAAAACTGCTCCAACATTACCCAAAATTGTCATGAATTCCTTGATGCCCTGACCTAGGGTATTGCTTTGGTAGGTCACTTGCCCAGGCTTGTTACTATGCCCATATGCCCACTCACCAATAGCCCAAGGTAAATATTTGCCTAAATAAAAATGGCTAAATAATTGCTAGTAAGTAGTCATGGCTCGGCTATTGCAATTAATTACTATTAATTAGACTATTACTATTAATTAATGACTACTGATGTCCTCCTCGGCCATTCCAAGATACAGGGCCCTAGGCCACAGAGGCCTCTAGCCACACAGCCTCATGCTGGGTTAATTAAGGCTAACCATTGGCATTAATATCGTAATTACGTTAATTAATGGTAATTAAGAAGGAATTCATTCTAACAGTCAAATAAAAAAGCTTAAATAAGCTTCGAGCTTCTATGACCATTTGACAGGTGGAGGGAGGCAGCAGCCTTATTTAATTCCCTTAAATTAGGGTTTAATGTTAATTACCCCTCGGTAATTACTATCCTAAAATAACAATGCCATCTTAATTAATTTATCTTTCGGTTTCCATTTGCTTTCTCCCGGTAATTACGGTAATTAAGGAGATAATAACGAAGAAAGAGACGTCCACCTTACCTCCATTGAGCCTTTCCTTGTCAATGTAAACAAAAGAGTTGCCAGAAACCACTTTTTCAACTCGTATTTTATTCACATCGAGTGCGTATATGAACACCAGAGCGCGCTTGTGAGCACGCAATGAATGAAATATACGTTAATTTATTAATTCTAATAATTTTTATGGATTTTTAGGCCACTAATTTGAATATATGAAAGGTTTTTGGTTTCGTTTTCACTCGGCAAGGTTGAGGACGGGGCCGATGGTTCTTGTTCCAAAAATGAGATTTTGTAGAGCTCTTTTTTGATATATATTAATAAATAACAAATAAACAATATCAAGCAAGTTAATAATATATAGTGTGATGTAAATTAAGTATGAAAATGTATTTAGTTCCTTAATAAGGATTCGATATATGCTAAAACCGATGACGTCATACAACCTCTTTCACCTGCCGAACTGGGCTGAGTGATAAGCATAAAATGACGAAGGAATGATAAAATAACCCATCTTTACTTAAAAACACGAGTATGTCAGCGGATTATTTCCCATATGGAAGATGTACATTTACGGTACTGTATCTGCATATTAAGCTGGCCTGCAATTCGTATAACAAGCCATACATATGCCTAAATATTACCTGTATTACCTTGCAGGCAAGTAGGAACCATTGTCAGTCCTTTCCTCCTAAATATCCAAATCTTGGCCTCTCTGCTTTCATTCCCTTTAAAGATATAGCACCTGTATCTGTAAATTAAGATGGCATATTTATTCCTGTATAATTTACTGGTAATTACAGATAATTATGGGTATTCACATGTTTTTCATAGAATGTAATAGCAAACTTATTTTCCAATTACAGTAGAAGGAAGATTTATACATATCCTCGTGCCTTTTTGATGTATGGGTCAATCTCCAAACGTCCATATTATCTTCCCAGTTCATTTCCTAACAATTACAATGCCAGTTTACCAATGACCATAGCATAAAACTTTCATATTATACCTCGAACAACCAAATGTTTTGAACCTCTCTCTCTCTCATACACTTAGGAGGAGGCAGGAAGGCCTTAGTCTTACCTATTTTAACCTGCTCCATGCCCAAGGGGAAGGTCCTTTTGAGAGTTATCATGAAATATCTAATTCATCCTCTTCCAAATGTGTTTCATTATTTATTCATCTAATTGTTTAATCTTTCAACACCTTTTTGGTATTGCCAAGGTGGCATTCTGATCAACAATTATAAGTTGATTGCAATTTTTTCATGGAACGCAAAATCTTTGCGTCTTTGCTTGTCACAACCTAAGCCAGTACTGATTAATTTGTCATTAGTATAGCATGAAAGAGAAAGAGAGAGAGAGAGAGAGAGAGAGAGAGAGAGAGAGAGAGAGAGAGAGAGAGAGAGAGAGAGAATGTAACTGATTTTGCTCAGTCTAATTTAACCTCAACCAAACCTATTTCTGTGGCATTTTTTTTGCTTGAAAAATATGCACTAACATGCAACTTCACAATATGCTGATTAGACTGTAATGTAAATGTATTAATTACAGTTGAATCTGAAATTATAAGAGTTGTACGAAAGCTTTTTCTATTCAACTTTATCATTTTTATATAATTTTCTCTTTAATTATGGCATTGCTCTGCAAATTTCCATTGCAAATCAAACTTTAAATAGTGTCTACTACAGACTTTTTCACTTTAATGCAAGATTCCCTGTCACTGCTTCATTTCTCTCTGCATATTTATTTTGTCCAGTTTCAGATTTAATCTTATTCGGCACCACATCCTACTATAAAATTTGCCTGCTAACATTTTATTGTGCAATCAAAGGCTTTTCTGGATTGAGATGAAACGTCTTCTATCACATGACCTGTACTGATCACTCATTATTACGAGTGATCAGGACAGATTGCAGCGTAACTTGCCTCTTAAATGTTCTACCACATGCCATTAAGTTGCCGTGAAAAATAATTCCCAAAAATTTAACTTCCCTCTCCTAGGATAATGAAGGTATCTTTAAGATTAAGAACAGTTTCCTTACAAGTGCCTCTCGTGAACTGACCAGCCATAGTTTATGAAAAACAAAATATGAAACCACTTACTTACTGCATCAACTGACCTTGCAAATAATGCAGACAAGTCTCAACAAACACTGAAGCTTTGACTGGGGAGACAGATTCAACTGTGCTGTTAATAACCCACCCCCAAAAAAAAGTGACACTGAGGACAACTGCCTTGTGGGACCCCTTATTCTAAACTCATAAGGGTCTGATAAGGTATTGCCAATTCTAACCTTACTACACTTGTCACACAGACAATATCTAACGAAGATAATCTTATTACCTTGAATTCCCACCTCATGCTGATTTTTTGTACTTCCAAATTGTTATGTAGCATCACAAGCCTTTAAAAATAAAAGAAGACTGCAATTGTCTGGCAATGATTAGCACACCCCTGTTGAATCTGACTTGATAATCTACGCACAGGATCTAAGGTAGATCAGTATTTCCTGAAACCATAACGAATAGAGGACGAACCATTATTCCGTAAATGCCACATTAATCTGGAATTTTCCATCTCTTAAAACAATTTGCACACTTTAAAAGTGATACTGACCTGTAGCTCTTGGGGACAATGTGGAATTTGAAGAAGTTCCTTAATAGGGGCAACATTGCCAACCTTCCAGGAAGGAGGAAGAATGCCACTCTCCCATTTTTGTTAGGTTCCAGAACGAATCACTTAGCAACCTGGAACCTTAACTGAAATGTAGCATTACAGGCTTGTCATTTCAATTTTGATTCCAAATTTGAAGTAATGCTCACTTTCAGAATGTCATGAAACTCAGTGGAATAGTTCTCAGTTCAATACCTCAGAGAAACTCAAAGAAATGGAATTCTGAACATCAGGGAATTCAATGGATTTAGTCTTCCTTTGTGATGAAAACTCTTATGGAGAGTCAACAGACTTTTATAAACCCAGGACTGGCTCCACAGGGAAACCAGCCTGCAGAGAGAGAGAGAGAGAGAGAGAGAGAGAGAGAGAGAGAGAGAGAGAGAGAGAGAGAGAGAGAGAGAGAGAGAGAGAGCTCTTCTCTTAAACACTGGAGATCTTTAGATTCCACAACTGCACTATGCAAAGTATTCCACATTTTAGTTGCAACTAAGATAAACCTCCTAGCAAACTAAGTAGTATTGCACCTGATACTAAAAAACAACAGTTTGCAACAGCAGCCTACCTATAGTTGCAAGCAAGCAAAAACAGCTATGTAAAGGGTCTCCAAATTTATACCATTTATATACAAAAAAGACAGGATTCCCTCTTGACTTTACTAATATATTTACATTTCTTAACTAAAGCACATTGATAGATTTTGTTGTGCGCAAGTTATATTGATAACGCCAATAACATCTTCTTAAAAGCCCACAGGTCTTCTCCCATCAAGGAACAGAAGGTCTGGAGGTTCTGAAAGGTCTTTGGGATCAAAGTCAAGTGGGACTCAAAATTCTGAAAAAAGTGAAGTCTTGACATGAAGAAGTCCAACCTGTTTCCTGTACCTTCCAGTTGGTGGGAGAGTCAAGGGGGATTTGCCTAACACTAATGAAGTGGAAAATAATCACTTTTGTGCTACAATTCACCAACAGCCCAATTAAAGTCAGAATTGACAGAAGGGGAACAAATGCTCAAATCTATTTATCAAAAGAACTTTAAATGAAAAGGAAAATTATCACCCCAAGCAAAGACTCATCAACAGCCGAACTGAAATACGAGTACAGTCAACAGAAGACCAAATGCTCAAGTCTCTAACATGGTTCATTGGTACAGATATTATAAAATGTCATCGATCCGTCATTATAAAGAGTAAGACCACTGGAATGGTTATTATCAATGATTCTTCTTCCTGCATCAAAAAGAATCTCCACACCAAAATGGATTGTGGGAATTCAAATCCCAAGAAGCTGAAAAAGCGAGGGCACTGATTGACTAATGCTTGAATCTCATTTAAAGTAGATCTGGACCTAGGGAGAAAATGGTCATCTCACATTCAAACGATGCATATACATATAGCAACTGCTTCAAGAACAGTGTTCACAGGAACAATGGAATGTTGCAGAGATTTGGCAATAACTATTGCAACACCTACGTGAGTGTGACCCCCATCAGTGAGATTCGTTTCATAAGTATATAAATAAGGGTTGTATAATGCATCACCTACTTTGGTTTCTTGAAGGCACACAACACCTGGAATATGACTGTTAATAACCTGAGGTCTTTCAGACCAAGTCCTAAGACCCTTCCAGTTCTCCTCAGTGTTTCCACTGCAGGTGGTCTTTCAGATTCTCAAAAGCTGCTGTCATTTATTCCAGTGGACTGTAAATCATTTAAAAGAACTCTGTGCACACTGTCATTGACTCAAGATCACTACAGCAGTTGCTGTAGAATACAGTATAATTGTCTACAAGCTGACCTGACTTAATTAATGTTCAAGAATACAGTAGCGTATTCCAGTATTGTGGATATACGTTTCATATTTGAAACTGGCCTGTGTGAGCTTAGATTTTGCCAATCAAATGCTCCTTTCAAAACTGGTTTAACAATGGCTACCAGTGTTGTCTGATGGCTTGAGCCTTGCTTATGGTTGGCCAGAGGCCACGGAATACTGAATGACAGGTTCAGCCGTGTGAAATGTGTTATTACTCTTCGGGTAAAGCTCGAGTACACGCTGGAAGTTCAAATTAACCTTACGAAAACACTGATAAAAGTAGTACGCCACGGAAGTGTTCTACGTCCAATCCTCTTTCATAAATGTGCTAAAAGGACGTGATATAAACTACTCTTGTGTACTGCAAGCCCAAGTATCCAAAACATGGTTCAACAAATCAACTACATCAAATAAATCCAGATCTCAAAGTGACAGCAATTCTGGTAAAAGATAAAAGCTGCAATGAACCTCATTTTATTGTTCCAAAATCTCTGCCTCTAACATCCTACATAGCTCACCCTTCCCTCCACATTTACCTGTTTGACATTCATTATAAAGACACATAAAACATTAATTTACATATACCTGTATAACAACAATTTGATTTATTATATCTGCTGTATATTTAAATGACAGTAAAATAATTTTTTGCCCGGTTAAAAATACACTCACAGAATAGCTATAATCAACATTTAAGTACCTTATCCAGCCATATTACACCATAAGCTATTGCCACACAGAATTCTAGTACTATTTTTCAAAAGCTTTATCAAAGGACTGAAACCAGATACCAACAGGTGCACCTTGTCTCCAGTAAGACAAGTGGCTAACTTAAGAGTCACATTCCCAACAGCACTAAAAATCAAAACACTGAACTTCTACACATACAAATGCACTTACAGTTATCTGTTAAAGTCACTACAAAACTACAGTGGTAATCAAAAAGGTTCCAAGCACACACAATCATTGATTTGGGTAAACTAGGTGTTTTCTGAAAAATCTGCTGTGAACCTCTGGCTGTCATAAGCCACAGAAAAGTGGGGAAAACAATGACGTCTCAATTTTACATCATAAAAAACCTCAAATCATGAACTGTTCCCAAGCTGGATGCATGTGAGTAATGGCTATACATAATGAGTCTTTTTAGTTACAAATGTGTGGACTCATTACTCAAATCAGAACCTATGGTTTCCTAGTCCCCATGATATTTTTTCATCTGTTCTTGTGACTGGTACTACCTGTACTTGTATTTAAAAAGACCTAATGACACTAGATGGAATTTCCCTTTGACAGCAACTTTCAAGCAGTTCCCAATATCCTGGTTCCTGTAAAACAAGACTCCTATTAATACAAATTAAATTTCAAAATTGAAAATGATCAATAATTTCATACTGAACTTTTTTCAAGAGGTATTTATGTTCAATAACATTGTCCAATCCCAGAAAACTCACTACTCAATATGGTTTTCCTACTATAATCTACTCTTGTACCTTAGTCATGTAAGTTACAACTAATGAACTAGAATTGTTTTTATTATGGAAATTCAACCTACTGAGAATTTCTGACTCTTACTTTCATAAGACAAGATTAAAGCAACAGATGTCAACTGTATATATGGTAACAGACACACACCAGGCTAACCTGAACCCCAACAGCAGCAGCTCAAGATCAGAGCTCATACTAATTCTCATATCTGTAAGTTTCCCATTAGACATGAAGTGCACAGCATCACCCAGGAAAAATGCAAACAGAAATAAAATAAGCTCAATGAAAATGGGTTCAGCCGACATTTCAACATTGCAAGAAATGTAAACATCTGTGGCACAAACTCTGATGTAAAAGCGTCTGCGTTGAATGTAGGACAGAGGAACACACAATGAAACTGATTTTAATCTCGTGGCATAGAGTAATGCTTATTCAATACTGACCACATCCAGGACCAGATGAAACACAAGACTACTGGTTCTACATACTCCATCGCACTGGCAAAAGGGAACCAAGATGGTTGCATAGAAACAGTTGGTTTTGAGAACTTGAAAGAAAGACATGGTTTTGAGAACAACACAAGGAATGGAAGGCAGCACTGAAATTCCGCTAGAGATGAGGATGAAAGTCCCCTGATATGAAATATTGAAAGACAACAGAGAAATGAATAAATTCTGTTATTAAGATTGTACTGTTATGTCAGGTAAGGAACACTGAATACAAGAGGAAGAAGAAAGCGAACTGGATAGTAAGGGAAAACAAGCAAAAGGTGAAAACTACAAAAACTAGACAGAATGAATTGTCAAAATAATACAAAACACTGGAAAATATACCATCCAAAAGTGGCTGGTACAAACATGCTAAAAACAAAACACCATATGGCGTGTAACTGCTCGAGATGTCATGTATAATATAAATTTTCACAACAGAATTTATTATTTGGAATACTTTGCCTACTGTTAAAGTCTGCTCATATCTCCTTGGCTATTGGCACAGAGATATAAGCTAACTTTAACGTGGGTATGATTCATCCCAAATAAGTAGAAACTGAAGAGGAGAGGAAAGAGAAAGATTGCAAGAGTACAAGATATGCAGTTCATTTCAACAATTATTCCCGTTGTTTTTGTGACATTCAGTGCCAAACAGTTCCAAATGAGTGCAAATGCTTTTCTGTCGAGTCATTTCATAGTTTTTCTCTTTGTCGTTACTCTCTAATGGAATGGAATATAAAATTTAGGCCAAAGGCCAAGTGCTGGGGCCTAAGAAGTCATTCAGCTGAAAAGGGAAAGTGAGATTGAAAGGTTTTAAAGGTGTAACAGGAGGAAAACCTCACAGCTGAACTATGAAACAGCTGTTTGCAGAGGGTGAGTTGCAGCTAGGGGTCGAAGGCACACTAACCTCCTCACCCTTCCCCAGTTCCACAGACCTGATACTTAACTCTCAAACCCAACTAGATTAGGCAGCAGGTATTCCTACATGCCTGTTTTCCCAGGGTGTTAATCTGGACCAAAGAATGTCTTGAATCCTTCAACAACTAAGCTCATGCTCCAATCAAAATATATAAATTTCGAGCAGACTTACATTAGATGATTCTATTTGAAGTTTCCTACTAAACTTCAAGAACATGATAATCGTTTAAATGCTTATGTACTATGGGAGGTGCTTCAGATTTTAAGAAGTATAAAAGTGACTATTATATGACAACTAAAACTTCAGTTTTTTTCTTGTAAAACCGGTAATTGAAGAAAGATTCACACAGCTGGATGTAGTGATTATAAACTTCACAATTTCTCATACAAAAACAAAAAAACAAGTAAAAAATGAGTCAAAGTTTCTTCAGCGCAATTGAGTTTTCTTTACAGCGCATAATGCTGTATGAAACTTTCAACAACTGCCCATGAAACTCAGCCATGGTCCGGTGGTGGCCTGTGTTGTTGGTGCCTAGAGTATATCAGTGCCAGAAGTACGATTATGGCTAACTTTAACCTTAAATAAAATAAAAACTACTGAGGCTATAGGGCTACAATTTGGTATGCTTGATGATTGGAGAGTGGATGATCAACATACCACTTTGCAGCCCTCTAGCCTCAGTTTTTAAGATCTGATGGTGGACAGAAAAAGTGCAGATGGCCAGACAAAGCTGTCACAACAGTTTTCTTTTACAGAAAACTAAAAAAAACCTAAGTTCTATACCACAGTTTTTTTCTGTGAAACTAACTGAGATTCTTCTCTCAGTTTTGGGAAGGAATTTCAACCACTGACCTGTCTCAAACCTGCCGATGAAATACCTCTAAATCAAGAGTTCGCAGCCGTAGAAGAACTAACTGAATTCATCTCCATATTGGACTTACTGCAATTATATGCTGATGCCATGCTGGATTCATAAACCCCAGATCATCTAGACAAGACAATAAGGGAAAAACAGTCTAAAAAGGTGAAAAAGTAATGTAAATAACCCAATGGAATATATAACTGAAAGAAGACTATTACTGTATATCTAAACATTGCCAGTCCCAAACCTTGCACTTTTAAAAGATAAGAAATTAAGTGTCTATATTGAACACAGCACAGCCATTTTCTGAAAATATTAATTTAAGAGTTTACAAGCCTATATAACTGCTAACTTAAGATTTTCTATTGAAATTAACTTATATATATCACTGGAGAGGCTACAGTTTCTAAGAAGACTTACCTTACATTGCAGTCTAGCAAAGCTCATGTCAAACGGGGACTCTCATTATTTTTCATCTGCATTTCAGTCCAGCAAACTTCACGTCAAAATGGGACTTCTTTAATGCATTAGTTTCATCCTGAAATAAAATGTGGTCCTTCAGTATTGAATTTAAAAGGTCAAAGGTAGTCCTTTAATAATCTTAGCCTATCTCTCATGTCATACAAGTGTCCTGTGCATTAAGACTGATTCAGTAACAATGTGGAAAGGTACTACAGAAACAATGTAGGCACATCACAGGTGGTCCACAAATAATAGAGGCCTGTCTCCAATTCACTATAACTATTCTGCAAATCAAAACTGTCCGACAACAATGTAGTCCTGACTGATTCACTACAAATGCAGTAATCACGGATCTAAAATGCAGTTCAGGAACTACAATCTCACAGCAAAATTCTCTGATCAAGCTCAACTTTGAAAAGCAGGAAAGTCAAAGTTTGATTGACACAGACAGAATGAACAAATCATTGGAGATCAAGATTACCATGTTATGAAGACGCCTAAGGTTAATACTTTATATTGGAAATGCTAGGGACACAGAAAACCCAGTGTTAATTTCTGCGGAGAAGTCACAGTTGGCACAGTCAAAGATTTTTTCCCTGAGTTTGCAGATATAAACTGTCCAGGGAATACCAAACATTTTAGCAGTACTACAGTATTTGCAAACTTTACTACCCCCTCAGACCCTCACCCACTGGCATTCTGAAACTGTGAACTTGCATACTGCAACATTGATTCTCAATAAGTACTGTAATCTAACCATGCATATAAGGTTGATGTATTTTGGGTTGTGGCGGAGCCCGCAATATAGTTTTAACTTGCCGGAGTCAATAGAGGAGCTTCTGTAGAACTTGCAATTTTCTCAAAATTCAGAACACTTTGTTGTGGAGGCTTTCAACTCTGAAATGTCCAGAATTCTCCCTTCTGTCAGTTGGTCATCTGCTGGACTGCACAGTGGGTACCCCTAAATATCTATTAAGCCCAAACTAATGTACCTATTGGATGTTCAACAGACATCAAAATTATTTAAGACAAGACATACGTCACATTAAATCTGACAAGGATTTCCATATAACGTACAGATAGTTACCATAACTTGAAAGATGGACTTTCCATAATTATGCTCAATTTCACTATTAGTATTCTGAAAGACTTTCTGGGCTACTTGATTGCTAAAATGAACCTTCCAGTTCAGTAGTACCTACATTTAACACACTTTGGGAGCCTGGCTTTCTGATAAGTAACAAAGCCTGTTGAATATTCTCTAAATATCTTACAACTGACAACAGTCCCTCACAATTCCTAACCTCAACTATCCTGTGCTCTACGCTTAATTAACCCCCACATTTGAAATGGTGGCGTATTGAAAAATAATGGTAATGTGGTTGATTGGTTGATGGGTATAGAAGTCTGCTAACCTGATGTGTTACCGGGAAACAAGTTTATTTAACACTAAATTTTGCAAGAGAAATTTAGCCCTGTACGTGTCACAAGATTTTGCTACACCATACTAGGAATCCTCACATCTACACGCAAGTACAAAGCTCTACTTTCTATACAACACCTGAATATGGATCAAATTCATATAAAAACTGTACGAAGAATATCCTGAGAGAACTGCGCTCTCTTAGTTTTGTAGCCCATGTCCTCCTCTAAAATACCTGATGACGTTTCTCTGAGTGGTCCTAACGAAACCATCTCCACCACAACAGTCCCTAATAAATTCTGCTTTTCCCACTGACACTATTTAACATTTCAGATAGCATTCAGTTCTCCATACCTGTCCTGACAGAATGTACAAGTACACTTGACTAAAGACTAACCACTTGTGCAGAATATCAACCTTTCAAATTCCTCTAAAAGTCCCATAGCTGACTTTCATAAAAATGATATTTTAATGATAAAATAAAGTTTGTTCATACTTACCTGGCAGATATATATATAGCTGTATTCTCTGAAGTCCGACAGAATTCCAAAAACTTGCGGCACACGCAGTGGGGCCAGGTGGTTAATACCCATTCCCGCCGCTGGGAGGCGGGTATCAGGAACCATTCCCATTTTCTATTCAGATTTTCTAGTGCCACTGTCTCCTGAGGGGAGGAGGGTGGGCTCTATGATTATATATATCTGCCAGGTAAGTATGAACAAACTTTATTTTATCATTAAAATATCATTTTGTTCATGCAACTTACCTGTCAGATATATATATAGCTGAATCCCACCATTGGAGGTGGGAAGAGACAGAATAGGATTTAGGAAACAAATATATGTAGGCGATTGACGCCTTGGTTCCTTACTTGTTAGCATAGCTGACTTCGTGATTACAGTCACCGAAGCCTGCTTCTGCTTTACTACAGTCTCCAGCAAGGTAGAGACCTATATAGCTGGTGAGTTCTAGATGATCTGTCCACGGGGGCATGACCACAATGGGACTAGATCATAAGACCATACTGTGAGAGCAAAAGGAGCAACGACCAACCACCTGACCGAGAGCATCAACAGGACCTGCCGAAGGGACGCCAGATCGGTGGGAAGTCCCCGTAACCAACTTACAGCTTTCGACATGCCCTCTCCCTGGTCCTGGGAGTCCGACAGAGGTCCAGGCCTATGTTAGCATAGCTGACTTCGTGATTACTGTCACCCAAGCCTGCTTCTGCTTTACTAGAGTCTCCAGCAAGGTAGTGACCTATATAGCTGGTGAGTTCTAGATGATCTGTCCACGGGGGCGTGACCACAATGGGACTAGATCATAAGGCCATACTGTGAGGGCAAAAGGAGCAACGACCAACCACCTGACCTAGAGCGTCAACAGGTCCTGCCGAAGGGACGCCAGATCGGGGGAAGCCCCCGTAACCCTCTTGCGGCTTTCGACATGCCCTCTCCCTGGTCCTGGGAGTCCGACAGAGGTCCAGGCCTAGAAGCGTTATGGGACCGATCTGACATAAAAAAAAAACAAAATCAAGATTAAAATATACTTCCTAACCTCTAAAGGATAGGATGAGTATCGCTCCCTGCCCGCAACACTGTGTCTGCAGAAGCGACAACAGGTCCTGCCGAAGGGACGCCAGATCGGTGGGAAGCCCCCGTAACCCTCCTGTGGCTTTCGACTTGCCCTCTCCCTGGTCCTGGGAGTCCGACAGAGGTCCAGGCCTAGAAGTGTTATGGGGCCGATCTGGAGTGCGGAAACGTATGGTCCTAGCGAATAGCAGTCTTCGTATGTCGTCTTCACGTCACGCAAGTAATGTGAAGCGAACACCGAATTGCTTCGCCAGAAGGTGGTACCCAGAAGATCGCAAAGGGACATGTTCTTCTGGAAAGCCACCGAGGTTGCAATGGCTCTAACTTCGTGAGCCTTAATTTCAAAAGACTCAAGTCACTGTCTTGAACGTCGGAAAGTGCGTCTAAAATGGTGCTTCTAAAAAAGAACGCCAGTGCATTCTTAGAAAGAGGCAAATCTGGCCTCTTGACAGAGCACCACAGACTGTCCGAAGGACCTCGACTTTCCCGAGTCTTCTGCAAAAAAATTTGAGAGCCCTGACAGGACACATGACTCTTTCTGGTTCATGTCTGAGAATTTCCGTCATACCCTTAATCTCGAAGGTCCTGGGCCAAGGGGTAGACGGGTTCTCGTTTTAGCAAGAACATACGGCTTAGAGAACATACTGCATTATGGCCTCTAAAACCTACATGATTATTGATAGCCTGAAGTTCACTAACTCTCTTCGCCGTAGCCAGAGCAGTTAGGAAAAAAACTTCCTTGTCACATTCTTGAGACTCCGAAGAAAGAGGCTCGAAGGTATTTGACATAAAAAATTTAGGACGACATCCAGGTTCCAGGGAGGCGTCCTGGAATGAGGTACCTTGACAGTCTCAAAGGATCTCAAGAGATCGTGAAGATCCTTGTTGTCGGCTGAAAGTCTGAATGCAGTTAGACTCAGAGCGGGGAAGTTTTGAGGTACCTTTCGAAATGGGGCTGCCTGAGCAGATCTACCAAGGGACGTCCCCATAACCTCCACAGCTCCTGACATACTTCCTCGTGAAGGGTCCACTCGGTCGGTAGAAGCTGCCGCTGTCGACCGAGAAGGTCCGCGCGGATATTCTCCACTCCTGCAACGAACCTTGCAAGGATCGTGATCCCCCGCGCAAGGGCCCAAAGCAGGATCTCCTTCGCCAGGGCGAACAGGGACCGGGAACGAGTTCCTCCCTGTTTCTTGAGGTATGCCAGGGCTGTGGAGTTGTCTGAATTTACTTGTACGACTCAGCCTGACACTTGGCTCTCGAAGGATTGAAGGGCCAGCAGGATCGCCCCTAATTCCTTGAGATTGATGTGCCAGGACACCTGTTCCCCTCTCCAGGTGCCTGACACTTTCTCCCCTCCTAGTGTTGCTCCCCATCCCTCCCTGGGAGCGTAGGAAAACAACACCAGGTCGGGGCTCTGAGGGCATAGAGAAACCCCTTCTGCCAACCTCGAGGGGTCGAGCCACTACCTCAGGTGAATCTTGAAAACGGGAGAGATCTTCAGGGTCTCCTCTAGATTCTCCTTGTCTATACAGTTTTCCGCCAGGAAAAACTGGAGCGGCCTGAGATGAAGTCTTCCCAGGGAAACAAACTTCTCTAGAGAGGAAATGGTCCCCAGCAAACTCGTCCATTCCCTCACCGAGCATATTTCCTTCCCTAGGAAGGATGAGACTTTTCTAAGCATTGCTACTGACGTTCCTGGGATGGAAAAGCTTGAAAAGCCACTGAAACCATCTGAATCCCCAGAAAGACGATGGACTGCGTCGGGATCAGATGGGACTTTTCTTCGTTCACTAGAAGTCCTAGGGACTTTGTCAACTCTAAATTCGCATTCAGGTCCTCCAGACACCTTGACTGTGAAGAGGCTCGGATGAGCCAATCGGCCAGGTAAAGCGAGATACGAATACCCGCCAAGTGAAGCCATCTCGCCACATTTCTCATGATAATCGTGAAGATCATGGGAGCTGTGCTTAGCCCGAAGCAAAGAGCTCTGCCTTGAAACACTCGTCCCCCTAGTACAAACCTCAAATACTTCCTCGAATGGGGATGTATGGGAACGTGAAAGTAAGCGTCCTGTAAGTCCAGAGCGACCATCGAATCTCCTGGTCTTAATGCTCCTAAAACAGACTGGGACGTCTCCATCGTGAACTTCTCCTTCACCATGAAGCGGTTCAGTCTACTGACATCAAGGACTGGTCTCAATCCTCCCGACTGCTTCGGAACTAGGAACAGTCGGTTGTAGAATCTTGGGGAGTCCAGCTCCAGGACTTGCTCCACAGCTCTTTCTCGAGCATTTGCTCTAATAGCTCGAAAAGGATCTGTTGCTTCTCTTGATGGAATGAGGAAGACAGATCCCTGGGCGACGTGCACAGAAGTGGTGAGTCGAGAAAGGGGATCTTGTATCCTCTCTCGATAACTTCAAGGGACCAGGTGTCTGCCCCTCTTGCTCTCCAGGCTCTCGCAAACGAAAGAAGCCTGGCTCCTACAGGTGTCTGGAGGCGCTGCAAATCACTTCCTGCCCCAAGGTTTAGGCGGGGCTCCGCCTCTGAAAAGACCTCTACCTCGGGGAGAAGATCTCGAGGAAGAAGCTCCTCCACGAAAGGGCTTCTACTTCCTGGAGGTCTGACCCGACAACGACATCAAAGGGACTGCCGGGCGTCTTGACGAGTGGACCAAGAGGTCTTGAGTGGCCTCCTTCAAGCTGGAGGAGAGATCCTTGAACAAGGACTGGGGGGAAGAGATGGCTCGAAAACGGGGAGAACAGCAAAGCCCTCTGCGACGGAGAAACTGACTTTGCAAAAGTAAGACGCCAAAGGCATCTGGTGTTCCCAGGCGGTCACCCATCCAAGTACTGACCAGACCCAACGTTGCTTAACTTCGCTGATCGCACGAGAAGCGGTGCTTTCAACGTGGTATGGCCGTTGGCTGGTAGGGCCATAGGCTGTAAAGTTACAGTACAAGGCCCTCATCTTCAAGAGGCCCGTACAAAAGAGGGAAGCCAGTTCCTCCGAGCCATCCCTGACTGCCTTGTCCGTGCAGTTCAACACGCTGGACAGCTCCCCCAGGCAGATCGAGTCGGGACTCCTAATCCTGACGTCTAGAGCCCCCAAACACCAGTCCAGGAAATTGAAGACCTCCATGGTTCGAAACAGTCCTTTCAAATGGTGATCCGTCTCCGACATAGTCCAGGACACTTTGGCAGCCGACAGGAGGGACCTTCTAGGCGCGTCGACCAAGCTAGCGAAGTCTTCCAGGGACAACGAAGGAACTCTTGAGCCGACATCCTCCCCGGTCTCTTACCACATACCTGCCTTGCCGCTCAGCTTGGACGGAGGCAGGGCAAAAGAAGTCTTGCCTTGGGTCTTCCTTCCTCCATCCAGGTGTTAACCTTCTTGAAGGCCTTCTTCGTCGCCAGAGACGAAGTCATCTTGACAAACCCCGGCGCTCTCCTCGTCTAGGACGAAGCAAACTGCGAAGGAGGAGAGAGAGTGGACGAGGGTTTGAAACTTGTCGCCAAACAAGTCCTTAAGAAAGGCCGGCTAACACCTGGTAGTCCGTAGACGAGGAAGGGGGAGGCTGCTCAAGGACTGCAGGCTCCGACTCACAAGAGACTTCTCCCTCTTCAATGGGAGAAACGAAGGCCTTGCGGTCCAACACGCAGATGGGATCTACGCTTCCCCGCAGACTTTGATTGCTCTGAAGCGTCACTTCGAGCAACCAAAGAGGCGTCCTCCCGAGAGTCCATCCGAGCGTCCTGCACGGCAGCGAGAGGAGCGTCCTGACGAGCAGCTACAGAAGCGTCCAGGATAGCTGCTTGTGGAGCGTCACGCTGGTGGTCCAGCCGAGCGTCCTGCACGGCAGCGAGAGAAGCGTCCTGACGAGCAGCTACAGAAGCGTCCAGGATAGCTGCTTGCGGAGCGTCACGATGGCGGTCCAGCCGAGCGTCCTGCACGGCAGCGAGAGAAGCGTCCTGACGAGCAGCTACAGAAGCGTCCAGGATAGCTGCTTGCGGAGCGTCACGATGGCGGTCCAGCCGAGCGTCCTGCACGGCAGCGAGAGAAGCGTCCTGACGAGCAGCTACAGAAGCGTCCAGGATAGCTGCTTGCGGAGCGTCACGCTGCAGCAGAGCGTCACGATGGCGATCCAGCGAGCGGTGAGCACGACTGGGAGACGAAGCATGCTTGACAGAAAGGCCCCCCAGTCAATATATTGTGAAATAGGCTACCTACTTGGGAAGTCTCAACTCCCGCTTAGCCTACGAGTACTAGAATTTGGCTCGCCTACGTTAGGCCGGTAGATTTAAATCAGTCTCGGCGAGATAAAACCTATTCTCGTCGTTTTAACTAAAATTATGGTAGGTCATCTCCTCACCCTGACTAAAACTAATGTTTGATACCGACCTCAGTAAATTATGGCATCTTTAACGTTTACCGTGCTACTTTGAACTCGCGAAAGCGTTTGTTTACTTTTTACTAGGAGGCAGCCATTGCCTACGTGACGTCACTCTAGTTCTCCAAAAACAAACCTTACATTTCCTTTAATAACTCCATAAGTGTTTGATTTTGTTGTAACAACATAGTTACGAAAACTTTATTGGACATATCCTTCTTCAGCGTCCGCCTTACGAGTCCGTTTTCACGACGTGCACTTTGACTGACCCAGCGTTACTATTGTTTCTTCTTTATTATCGCTTGACTCGCTCAATCTATGCACCTTCGCAATAGATAATATTTTGTTAGCCATCTTCCAGATGCAAAAAGGAGCACTATTAGTGCGAGAATGAAATCCTGAACTAATAAATTAGCAGGGTGGGAGGCAAAGTAAGCGATCATTTATCAAGCAAACCTGCCCCCTACACCTCATGCATATAAAGTGAGGATCTACCGAAACTTTCGGTAGCCTCACCTAAAACTCATTCACACAACATACTCTGAAGCTAGCATAACTAGATCCAGACATCATCCAAAGAGCAATCAAAAGCAAATTCCACAAAAGCGTATGCCAATCCACAATCCAAAGACAAAAACCAAAAGTCAAATAGAATACTTAAGTGGAAAATAACGAGTTTACGAAATCCAAAGACGGAGGTACTGAAAACAGTTGTTGACAGTACCGGCGACAGAGAAAATCTGAATAGAAAATGGGAATGGTTCCTGATACCCGCCTCCCAGCGGCGGGAATGGGTATTAACCACCTGGCCCCACTGCGTGTGCCGCGAGTTTTTGGAATTCTGTCGGACTTCGGAGAATACAGCTATATATATATCTGACAGGTAAGTTGCATGAACAAATCTTAGTTTTGAAGACCACATTCTCGTCTACAAAACCTGACAAAGATTTTCTTGAGGGTGCAGCAAGTGTAATCTTTCTTGTATCAAAACTATCTAACATTGCTGCCTTTTCCACTGACATTATTTAACATTTTAGTCTGTGTTTAGTTTTCCACAGAATTCACAGCCAAAAGTTCTACCAGCACGCTTTACTACAGACTAACTACTACTGCAGAATATCATCAGCTTTCAGATACTTCTAAAAGTCCCATAACTGACTCTTATTAAATCTGACCTAATGTTCAAAGCAGTCAATTTGCAGTTTTTAACCCGGGTTCATGGCAAGCAAAAGTGCTCCTAACTGTACCAGATTCAACGTTATCCAGTTAAGCAAACACAGTCATTAACTGGTCTGACGTTTACACCAAATTCAGTAGGACAGTTCTATTTTTATTTAGGCCTTACCATTACATGATGTGGCTCCAGGTGATAATGGGTCATCTTGGTCTTTGTAGCAAGAGTACTCTCCTAGGTGCTCACCCTGAAAGGAAAATCTTTAATCAGATCCTGATGATGTCATTTCAAGGCACTGCTCTCTAAAATGTGCTGAAATCCATCTGCACTTCAGAATTTATATCTAAAACTACTGAACAAAATCTTGCCAATACACCAAGTTGTAAGAAAGGTTTATAAACCTCCAGATTATGCCATCATGACCCATTGAACATCTTTTCAACGCACTATTATTACTTTCCATAAAAATTTATATTTCAAAGGTAAATCACTGAACTTAAGAGGCTTCTTAAGATTGTACAAAATAACAGCAAAATAGACTTAAGTACCTAAAGTCATTCCTTTAAGAGGTTATGATTTATGAAGATTGCAGCTGATCATATTCCAAACCTTGCGCTTTTAAAAGACAAGAAATTAAATGTCTATATTTAACACAGTAGAGCCATTTTTCGAATGTTAATTTAAGAGTTCACATGCATAAAAAAAAGAGCCTATATAACTGCTAACTTAAGATTTTCTATTGAAATTACCTCACATATATCACAGGAAAGGCTACAATTTCTAAGAAGACTTACCCTAAATTGCAGTCCAGCAAACCTCACGTCAAACGGGGACTCTCAATATTTTTCCTCTGCACTTCAGTCCAGCAAACTTCAAGTCAAAATGGGACATCTATATTGCATTAGTTTCATTCTGAAATAAAATGTGGTCCTTCAGCACTGAATTTAAAAGGTCAGAGATCGTCCATGAATAATCTTAGCCTATCTCTCATGTCATACAAGTGCCCTGTGCATTAAGACTGATTCAGTAACAATGTGGAAAGCACTACAGAAACAAGGTAGGCACATCAAAGGTGGTCCACTAATAATACAGGCCTGTCTCCAATTCACCATAATTATTCTGCATGTCAAAATTGTCCGATAATAATGTTGTCCTGGCTGATTCACTACAAATGCAGTCATCACAAATCTACAATACAGTTCAGGAGCTACAATCTGTAACAATAAGTGAATGTTGTGATCTAGATTTTGTAAGTAATCAGTGTATGAATATTATTGGGTACGCTGTCTAAGTTTGTGAGTCATGTCTGTTGTTTATGTTTTGGCAAGTCACGTGACCAGAACGGCCTTCGCATCTCACCCGCTCTCCAAAATGCTCGCTCGTCAACACTGTATAACAAATTGGTAGCCTGTTTAACCCTTAAGGGACAGATTGAGCCTGAGTGTGAAGTAAAACAGGAATGGGGAGATGGACGGATTGAGCCTCAGTGTGAAACAATATTACGCAACACTGATTATGGTAAGAATGGGGCGACAGGGAGATGCCAATGCTTCTATATGCTATAAATTCACTAATGGCAACTTTTATACAGACGTGAGAGTTAGGCCAGTATCAGTAATGCTTGTGACTCGAAGGGGGAAAGTACCGCATCTCTCTCTCTCTCTCTCTCTCTCTCTCACACGAGTCTTTTTGTAAATTTGCTTGTAAATATACGAGGGGGTTGCTGCTGTTTTTTGCTTTTGTTTTTACGATAGTATGTCGGTTGTAAATGTAATTTTACAAAGAAAAATGCAAAGAAATATTAGAAAAAGCATGTAAAAGTAAAAAAAAGTAACGAATCTTCCTTCTCGTAAATTTACGTGAATATTTTTCAACAAATATGCAAAAAATTTGTTACTGCTTTTATTTCTCATCTGTTTTGATATTGTGTGAGCAGTAATGATAATTTGACAAAATCCAAAGAACTTATTTATTAGAAAAAACATATATAAGTTGGTAAAATTTACGACTGTCTTGTAAATGAGGCCCCACAAGGGATTGTAAATAGTCATTGTCAACTTCTCGTGGAAGGTAGGGAAAATTTTTTAGAATTTTTTTATTTATACATTGTAAATGTACGTGTCATTCTCTTTCCATTGGTGTGGTTTTTTTTTTATTTTGCCAACCTCAAAGTTTCTGCGGTCCGGGGTGCTGCACGTTGATAAATTATGCCGTCCCTTAAGGGTTAATCTTCATGGTTCTAGGGGAATATGATAACAGATTTGATCCCGTAGGGGGTTTAGCGCTGTCAGTGCACCTCACACTGTGCACTGTAGGCCTTGCTTAAGGTTCTAAACTAAGAGAAAAAAGCCTGTGGATCAAGATTAATTTGATGGTGTCAGCTGAAACATAACACTGTAAGCCTACAGGAACTAAACTAGCCTAAGGTACATATGGACAATCCTTTAAAAGGTACCAGATTGGAAAAGGCCAACCCCACGTACGGTTCCCTACACAAGTAACTATATACCTTACACAGATGGTTCACCTCAAAAGGGAATGATAAGAACAGTTCTCAATCCCATATCTCATATCTACACAAGTCACTCATACAAAAAGTACCATAATTGAGCACTTCATGCAAAAACCTTAACCGTTATATCAGGCATCATTCTGAAGAGACAATCCAAGATACTTCAAGAAAATCATTCCAAACCTTCAGAGTCCTGTCTGTGATGTACCTCCCTTCTGATCAAGTCAAGCCTCAGATAGTTTCAATTCTGAACTGTGTCTCAGCTGACTCAATAATGACATACAAAACTACCTTTTGAAAATGTTGAGACTTGCAATAACAACTCTATACAAATTTCAATGTCATTTTTATTCAGGTTCACCTTGAGGCATACAAGCAATTCCTCCTAGACTCCCTTTTTTCATAGCTGGTCAGGATGAGTGAGGCCCTTCCAGAATGACAAAGAACAACAGTCACTTCTCAAATTCCAAACTGTCAGGTTTCCAAGGTTGAACAAGGGTCATCAACTGAAGGGCTTCTGCCCAAATGATGTGGAGGCTGAAACAAGGCCAGCTGGAGAAGTTAGACAGGGGGGGGGGAACAAAGGCAACAAGGAAAGTCAGGGACCAAAGGTGTTGCAGCTGGAGCCATCCAAAGTCATATATGCAATATGTGGCAACCCTTATGAAAACACTTCAGAGTTGATGAGACACTGTCAAACATTTCAGCTCCAATATAAAAGCTAAAATGGACTGTTAGGCTTCCTCCTAGGAAATTATGCACAGCAACAAACTGCCATCTGTGTACATAGCGGGTTCATGAATCTTTCACTCCACGAAATTTTGGCTGTCAAGCCAAGCACTGAAGGGGCACTTTTGTCCATACAGCAATCACATGCAAGCAGGGAGTTGCTGAAGCTGGACCGCAGTATGGAGAGATCCAGAAGAAAAAAGATGAAATAAAGGATCTGGAGGCAGAATAGGGAGAAAAGCCCACAGCTGCACTATGAAGTCAGTCTGAGGGATTGGACAGCAACACTGAAGAAAGGAAGCAGCAAAGGAGGTAAGGTCAAAAGGTCAAAGGCTAAACAGTGGATAAGGCTAGGGGCCTCAGGGACACTGCAAACACCCTTCAGTAATGCCTGGTGTGCTCTAGCACCCTCAGGGGCAAATACTGTACAGGGTTCAACATATCCTTTATCCTTGGTTCATCACAGCTCAATCCAAACTTGTGGGTCCCTTTCTTTCTTCCCAAACTAACTGTTGCATAATCAATACATGAAAACCTTCATCACCTTCAGGTGTCCCACAGGAGAACCATAAAAAGGAACAGAGCAAATACCATATTCTGGAAGGTGGTCCAGCAGTAAACGTGAGTTGTCTGCTGCATCTCTCGCTGTCCATTGGTTTGACACCATCTGGTTTCAGAGTTTCTTGGCACAACTCTGAAAAAGACACTCGAGTTACTAAAGGAAATTTCAAGGCAATTTCAGCATTCTAAAAATAACAACTACTTTTATTATAAGTGTATTCAATCTCTACCAGATTGAGCTGCAAACCCAATCGAGTATTTCAAACAATTTATGTATATTTAGATGATTATGCATTGGCTTCTTCACACTCTAGCATAAGCTGCCTACACTGTGGCTTTTCCTGAGTCCTGTCAACAGTGCTCAAGATATGTCTGACAGCACCTGTGGACTGGATCTGGTCAGTCGGTCAAATACTTGTTGGGGAACATGAGGTCAGGCAGGCCATAGTGTCCTACATCAGGTTACTTTAGATCTGGATGTGTTCTGTTGGCTACAAAAGGTGACTAAGAACAGAGGTCAACCAATGGCGCTCAACATATTCTTACAAGTCCCTTCGCCAATGGGTGCAGCTCTTCCCCATCATAAACTTGACAAGTTGACTGCAGACCAGAGAGTACAACTATCTCAGAAATGGCTCAAACAAAATCTTCATATGACCAGGTGTGTGAAACCCACCAACAACAAGGTCAGGGCACAATGCCCTAGGCAAGGTTAGGTTAGGATGCATTTGCTTTACTGACAATTTTTAGGGGGGAAAAAAAATTGCTTAACCTATGAGGTGTGGGTCTGCTGTTGCTCCAACTTAACCTTGTCACAATTTTTCTCTCTCATGAAAATACAAGTCCTTTGGGCCAGTCCTCTGTTCATCAAATAACGGTCCTGTCAGACACAGTATTTTGAGACTCCATCAACACACAGGTTTCACCTCAGTCAATCAAAAGGGCTGACTGGGAACCTTGGGGTGGAAACTGTCTTAGAAGTGGAAAAAAAAAATGTCAAACCTCCACTGCATGAAGGAGCAAGGGCTACTAGCCCCCCCCCCCCGAGAGTCAGGTTAGGGCACAATGCCTCCCTCAGGTCAGGCTAAGTTACGGGAAGGTGAGATTACCAAGTGCCGAGTGATTTTGAGGCTCCTTGTAGCCATGATGAAACTGGAAGCTTCAATTCCACGTTGCAGTGATTCTCACACTGGGCAGACACTGCCTCCTGCGGGTGCTGCGAGATTGACAGGAATTTTGCTTTGGCTGCCACGCCCGCCCCCCCCGTCTATCTATTACTTAGAAATACCACAATTTCCGGTGGTTTTTCGAACCTCCAACGTAGAAAATTTCCCCTAAAAACATGAGAAACGACCAGCTTACCATACCCAGTCCTCAGGGCCAAAGTATGGGGGGGGAAAAGGGTACTGCAGTCCTGGGGCCCGGCAGTTTGTGGGGCCCGTGAAAGCAGCTTATATATATATATATATATATATATATATATATATATATATATATATATATATATATATATACATATATATATATATATATATATATATATATATATATATATATATATATATAAGGAAGCAGATAATATTTTCATTTTCTAATATATATTTATATATATTTTTTGTTTATTGATTTGTTTATATACTTGATAATTAATATATCTATTTGTTTATTTATTCATTTATTTATCTATTTATTTATTCATTTAGGCCCCTACCTATAAATTTATGTATTTATTTATTTATTTGATATTAGTTAACCAGATCACTGAGTTAAATTAATAGTTAAAAAAATAAAAAGTTTATGTCACCGTTTGTCATGGGCCCCCAGACTTTTATAAACAAAATCATGGGAGCAAAGATGCTCAAGGGGCCCATAAATCCCTTAACAAATACATTAATTTATTGAACCGCTTAGGCCGGGAGCTAACTACAGTTTATAGCTTAGGAAGCCCTTTATTCTTATCTCACCTAATTCGTATTGTAATTTGCAAATGCTCATTTCTGTTAGATGAGAAATTTTCATAGAGCGTCTGAGTTTATAAAAATATTTGGGAATCTTTCGCATACAATCATTGTAAACAAATTTAGCTCTTGGCCAACCTTTGGTGACTTGGTATAAAACATCTGTGGTAACGGAATCCGAATAGCAACAAACTGCGCTGTAGCCTGCCTACATGTTTTGAACCTGCTGTCAACTTTGGTTCCCTGCTCCATACGTTGGGTTAGAAGATAAGTGTTGTTCACAGTGATATGTCTACCTGAGATCACTCGATTTACTATAACTTAGTGGTAACGGAATCCGAAAGCAACAAACTACGCTTTAGCCTATATGCTTAGAAGGAGGCTGTTGTGCATGACTTCCTGTTGCATCCATTAGCAAGGACAGTTCAGGTCAGAAGACAATTGTGTTATTCATTGTGAATTAGTGATAAGTCGACGTGAGATCACGGGATTTACTCTAACCACGTCTAAGCCTACTCATCTTGTAAGGTAACTTATAATGTTATGATTTATGTCATTATCCGGTATCGTCCTATTGTTTCCACTATAGCCTATGTTTGATGAATCTGAAGTTGTGAAAAATTTATAACTGAAATTCCTGATTAACGTTAAATAGGCTTCAGCTTCTATTGAAACTACCCCAGTGATTTGGCATGTATGCCTATAGTTTATGTAATGAAATAATGATATTCCTCATGTACATATGCAAGCATACACAAACACACACACATACAGATACATACATACGTACGTACGTACATACATAGCCTACATAGGCTACAAACATAGCCTACGTACAAACATATTACCAAAAAAATAAGAAATATGTAAAAATATAAGAAAATATATATTATAAAACAACATACTTTGATTTTAAAGACAATTATTTTGAAGAAACGATAAAATGCATACTAGTGGAAGGTGCCAAATGTATTTTAAATGGCAAGAATATTAGGCTTACAGGGCGAGGGCCTAAAGTAATAGCCTAATTAATTAAGCTCTCTATTCTTTGGCAAGTAGTCAACGAAAACGATCATTTTGGCACACAAAATATTGAAGGTTGTGGCACTATATAACTAGCCCATTGGCAAGTTTTGGCAATACATTAAAAACTTGATTACTTCACAGTTCACATAGGTTAACTTTAAGTACATAACAAGTTTTTTTTTTTTTTTTATAGTAACCAACCCCTCATGCTACTACAATATTTTGCATAGCCTACGGTACAGCCAGACGCAGACCAAGAAAAAAATGCAGTCTCTTAAAGTTTAAATCTCTCTCTCTCTCTCTCTCTCTCTCTCAGACTTGCACACGCACACCCACCCAGACACTATTGACTCACACATACGCACACGGCACACCCTCCCAGACACTCACACACACACACACACACACACACAATGGGACATGATTAGAGAAACTAAACAATATAATACTTTTTGATAGTGTTGGAAATGAGATCACCTGGGTAGAGGCGATTTTATTGGTATCTCATCTGCTAATATTTGCCAGATATCACAATGTATTTTTTTTAATAACTTTACTGTGCCTGAACTAAATATTCAGCCATACATACATATGTCTGTGCGTATAACAATAGTGCGCATGTATATATATATATATATATATATATATATATATATATATATATATATATATATATATATGTTATATGTTTATATTTATTATGTTTACAATAAATCATCAAGAAAACAGTTCAGAGATAAAATTTCTCCAAATCCTGTATAATAATGGTAGCCTGGCCCTAGAGCAGTTGTAGTGTGACATTCTTCATTACTAAGCTATAATAGGCAATGTCATCATGTTGCAGGTGTGCAGAGTCGCAGACGTGTTCATCTTGTGCATAGTCAGCATGTGTGCCTACGTGCATAAGTCAGGCTTTCAGAAACGTAAGGAGCGAAAGGAGAGAAAAGAAAGGGAAGCTAAAGGGCTCCAACCAATAATTCAGTTCTTAAAAAGTGCTGAATCGGATGAATGCCCCAAAGCTAAAGAGGGCGATGAGTTAGCCATAGCGTCTACAAACAAGTCAGACACAACAGCTGACCTTCAATCTGATAAACATGACCCAGGTTCTAGCTCAGTTGTCACAGTTGATTTAGATATTGATTCAGTCTTTCAGTTACAATCATCTGAAGAGGCTGCAGTTGATATTGTTAGTGAAAGTATTCAAGATCAAGCTCAAACTCAGCAAGTAGATTTAGCAGATGTTGGATTATGGCCAGACCATATCACAGACAATTTGCGACAAAATATAGTATCATTAGGTGTACCAAAGGCCGAAGTAATGTTACAGATTATTAAAATGATTCCTAAAGACATGAAAGGTAATTCTTTCTCCGATATGTTTCTTTACTCTAGCTCAGCAAACAACAGAGAGAAACATTACCGTGACTGGCTTGTTTGGAGTAAGGAAAAGAAAGCTATGTTCTGTTTTCCATGCTTACTATTTTCTACAGAAAAAAATCTAAGTCATCGTAGTTTATTGGCCAGGAAAGAAGGCTTTTCGCCATATGTACAGAAGTGGAAAAAACTTTACGTTAGGCTTCCTGAGCATGAAAATAGTGTGGTTCATAAAATAAGTTATTGCAAATGGAAAGAGTTAGACCTATCACTCGGTGGACATGGGGTAGACCATGAACTTCAAAAACAGATAATGAATGAAACAGAGGAGTGGAGAGCAATTTTAATGAGACTATTGGATGTTACCTTGCACTGTGCCTCAAGAGGCCTGCCATTTCAGGGAGACAACAATGTAATAGGGGATCCACGAAATGGCAATTTTCTGGGAATTCTAGAGCTTTTAGGTAAATATGACAGAATCACTCACGAACATTTAGCAAAGGTAAAAAAGGCTCAAACTGAGGGCAAGACTATGCAAGGTCAAGCTCATTACTTATCATGGCAGAGTCAGAATGAATTTATTGAACTATGTGCTAAGAAAGTTCTAAGCTCAATACTTGATGAAAGACAGCAAGCCATCTACTACTCAATAATCGTAGATTCAACTCCAGATGTGGCACACCTTGAGCAAAATGTTTTAATTCTGAGGTTTTTAACTAAAGATGATCACTCAGATATGTTTGAGATTCATGAAAGATTCATAGAGTTCATAATGTTTCATAAGAAAACTGGAGAAGATATAGGAGATATGGTGCTTTCCAGGTTAGATCATTATAAGATACCTTTCAGTGATTGTCGAGGGCAGGGGTATGATAATGGGTCAAACATGTCAGGAAAAGTGAAAGGTGTTCAAGCACGTCTGCATAAGAAAAATAATCTAGCAGAGTTTTCCCCTTGTGGTGCTCATACACTTAATTTAACAGGAGTTCATGCAGCTGCACTATGTCCAGAGACTGTCACATTCTTTGGTTGTGTTCAGCGCCTTTATGTGTTCTTTAGTGGTAGTCCAGCAAGATGGAAAATTTTAAAAGAGGAAATTCCTTCTTCACTTCACTCACAGTCTGACACCCGTTGGAGTGCACGTGTGGATGCTGTTCGTCCAGTTTCAACTCACTTGCCAGGTATTCTTACTGCCTTAGACAAATCACTTGATAATTCTTGTATGACTCATGAAATGCGGGCAGAAGTTAGGTCTTTGAAATTGTATTTCACATCATATTCTGCTATTGTTTTAGCTGCATTTTGGTTTAAAGTTCTTTCAAGCATTGATTTACGAAATAAGATCATCCAGTCTCGTGGAATATCACTTGAATCAGAAATGTCTCTCATCTCTGACCTATGTGCAGAACTCAGGCAGCTACGAGACAAGTGGGCTGACATATTATCAGAGGCACATCATGTTGCTACTTCCATGGGCATTATGCCAAGATTTCCAGGGAAGAGAGGGAAAAAACGTAAAAGATTTCATGATGAGGCACTGGATGAAGGTGTAGAGATGACTAAAGAATCAGATGAGGAATCAGATTTCAGAATTAATGTTTTCTATTGTACTTTAGATTATATTGTCACTGACATGGATCAGAGATTCCAAGCAGTAAAGGGCATATGTGACACTTTCAAGGCAATCCTTAAGTATGTTTCTTTGAGTGAAGCTGAGCTAGAAGATGCTTCAAAATGCCTGGTTCAAAAATATTCTTTAGATCTGTCATGTAATTTTGTTAGTGAAATGCTGCATCTAAAGAAAATATTTAGATCTACTTTCCATTCAGAACAAGAACTAACTCCCCTTAACTTACTGAATGAAATATACTGCAAAAAGCTTCAACCAGTTTTTAGTGAAATATGCATAGCCTTACGTATATTCTGTACATTGCCTGTCACAGTTGCCGAAGCTGAACGCAGCTTCAGTAAACTGTCTAATATAAAAACATTTAAAAGAGCAACCATGGGCCAGGAACGCTTGTCACATTTGGCACTCTTGTCCATTGAGAATAAATTGGCTAGATCTGTTGATTATACCTCAGTCATCAGTGATTTTGCCAGAAAGAAGGCAAGAAAAGCAAAACTGATCTAATTAGTTATGAAGTTTTACTGTTTCTGCACAATTGCATGATTACTTAATAAAAATAGTTTAAAAAGTCTTCATGCCTAGTCTTTCAGTATTCCTGAATTATCCTTTCAATAAAAAAAAATATGGTACTTATTTAGTTACTAGCCTTGTGTTCAGACATCAGTTGAGATAATTTGATATATTCTATTCATCTTGTAAGCTATATTATTATGATTATTATTATTATTAATTTTATTTATATTTTTCATTGAAATCGGAGTTCAGCAGTCTCCCGATAACTCCCAGTTTGTATTTTAATATTTTTGATAGATTACTTTTTACATTTTTTATTTTCCATTATTATTATTATTATTATTATTATTATTATTATTATTAACATCATTATTATTGTTCATTTATTTATTGTTTTTTTTAATGTGGGAAGGGCCCAGAATTTATGCCAGTACCGGGGCCTGAAAGGGTGATGCTTGGGCCCTGCCAGTCCTTACTTTGTATTTCTTGAGCACCTCTACTTGGCCACCACCACTCATCATGTTTAATCCAACACTGAGCCTTCGTCTGTCAGTGTCAGGCATTTGTTTACTTCCTTGCAGGGGAGGAAGAAGAGCAAAGTCACGTGACCAGAGTTCCAGCAATGGGCCGCCGGTGGATTTCGACGCTATTTCCGGGTCATTAAGCCCCATCGTGGCTCACTTTGAAAATTGCCCCCAATAATTTGAATGTGTGGGAATCTCCAGAGATAAATTTCCTGTTATTTGACGTCTTTCCTATGGTGCTTTTTCTGCAGGATGACGGAACCTCGAAGAAGGAAAGTGACTTTAACTGAAAACCCCGACGCCATGATCATTCAGACGAAGACATCTCGAGGGGATTTGCAGATGTCTTTGGAAATACTCCTGTCTTTTGGCCCCATGAAGTTTAATGCATTGGTTCTTGGCTTTTCGTTATCACTAACGAGTCATTCTGGATCATTATCATTCGTTGAAGGAGTCATCTCATTGTCAGAGACAAAACAGCTTATTTGCTTGATAAGATGTCTTCGTACACTTGTGGTGTGTCCCTGTGATCACTCTTGCTTCTGAATGTTCCGTAGTGGCCTTTTTCTATTACATAACAACGGATAATTTCCCAGATTTGTTCTGATTATAATTCGTGCACATATTAGTATGTCCATACTTAGTATAACATACACACACAGTTACATACATACATATATTCTAATGCTGTTATTTTTCGAGTATTTCTATCTGAAGGTACATTTACGTGCATGAGAAATATTCCAAGCACTGGACTTCCCATGCAATAGTTTACTGGTTACTGGTACATTAACCAGGAACATGATGAGCCAAGTAACCCAAATTCAACCCCAAAATAAACCCAAATTAACCATGATGGTGGTTTATCAGCAGTTAACCATTATTGGTCTAGGAAAAGTCTAGAATTAACTTCAGATCTGGTTTCGTAATCTTTGAGGAGACCAATGGAGTCACCAAGGTCTCTCTCTCTCTCTCTCTCTCTCTCTCTCTCTCTCTCTCTCTCTCTCTCTCTCTCTCTCTCTCTCTCTCTCTATATATATATATATATATATATATATATATATATATATATATATATATATATATATATATATATATATATATTAAATGAGTGTATCAAAGGTCTGCCTTTCTTTATGTCTAAGAAGAAAAAGGCTGCGATTTTAATAGCCCTGTGAGGAGGATGAAGGCCCCTTCATCTGTTAATAATTTCATACCAAAAGACGAAGAACAAGACATCAGTTAATGTTTTCAAGATGGCCAGGCGGAAGGAAGAGTGGGCATGACTTGAAATTTGCGCCAAAACCGATTTAAAGGTTTTAATGTTCGTCAACGAAAGAGGTGTTTATTAAAGGGTTGTGTGAGAGTGGGCATTGTTGTCACCTCATACAAGCTTTGCTGAAAGGAAGTTACACACACACACACACACCACAGAGAGAGAGAGAGAGAGAGAGAGAGAGAGAGAGAGAGAGAGAGAGTGAGCTCGCTGGCAGTCAGAACTAGACCTATGCTATGCTTGTAGTCTGGGAGCACCCATCAACGGCTTCCTAGCAACAGTTTGTCAGGAGTGAGGAGACCAAGACAAACCCCCTCCCCCTCCTAATTGGGGAGGGGGAAGAGGTTCCCTTTCTCCTTCCCCCCCTCGATCCGAAGAGAATGAGGTCAATAAAACAAAAGCCTTTTCTGAGGTCTGACTGATATGTCGTGCTGTGGCTTCGTGGAAGGGACCCATGAGGTCCGAACAGGTGGTTCAGGAATGATTGATGGCAGGCAATGGATGGATTTCGCCAAAGGAGACTCTGGCTTTTCTTTTCTTTTCTTTTCTTTTCTCTCCAAGGTGCTATTTCTCCTCAGACCTCCCCCCTCCCCCCCAACGCTCTTCGTCTCAAGGCCGAATCTCTCAACTTTGGCAGCCCCCCACCCCCCCGCACCCCTCGTCTTCTTCTTGTTCTTCCTCTACTTAAGCTGCTTATGTTACCACTCATCCAACTACGTCCAGGTATGCCTGCACAGCCGCCCTGTCTGCGCGGGCAAACCTGGTTCAACCACTGACGGTACAGTCCTTTTCCCCAGCAGTCCTCCTCCGTATAGCAGCCATGGCGTCAGCACGCGATGGATGCCCTGGCTGTCACTGGCTTCCTGACATCATGCAAGAAGAATTCGTAGAGTAAGGCGTATAGCGAAAGAGCGTTTGAAATAAAACTATCTCAGTACTCCCATGTACATTCGTTAAAAGTTTAAATTTGCCTCCAAGAATTTCCATCCTGTTTACTGAATATTTTATGAAGGAGGAAAGAGTTCCAAGGAAAGATAATTGAGTCAACGAAGTCAGTCATTGATTGTCATTTCAAAGTCGGCATATTATTATACTATAGGCCTAATATTGTTTTTCTGTTTCATTAAAAAGCTTCATACTGATTTGGTTCCATAAGGAAAGACTTTCTCATGAAGTGTTACAACGAGTGAAGGTCCTTAGTCTGCTGCTGTTCCTTTGTTTCATTGTGGCCTGATCAGTCCCATTTCATGTCAGAGCTGGTTGACATGGGATGGGAGCAATAAATAAACATGCATATATTATCGTCTAATATTGTCCTTTTATGTCATCAGAATATTGAATATTAATTATGTTGTCCTCATTCTGAAAGTGAATGACATATTTGATGCATAATCATGAATAGAAGCATGTAGGCCTATTCTCATTTCATATTTCACCATAATGAAGATTTATTTAAAGACTGACTTCACCGTATGGTTAATAACCACGAATAAATATACAGAGGCTTAACCTGTAACGACAGCCTTCGCATTTTGCTTGTCCAAGCAAAGTCTCATTCCTAGAGATTCCAATGAAATCTGCTACGAGACATTCGGGAATGATGCTGCTGCCACTTGCAGCCTCCATTATGTGCAATTATTTTTCCTGTGGAAAAAAGGCAAAATTATCATTACATATTATTCACACATCCCTATCAATTATTAAAAAAAAAAAAAAAAACAAGTAAATCCGATACATCATTAACTCGGGTATAAACGCCTTTAAATTCAGTAAAACCCAACGCTCGGGTCCTCCTGACTGGTACAACATGCTATCTGTCTATCTATCTATCTATCTGGGGAGAGGCTGCAGTGCGCATGCGCAGCCCTTTGGCCGGAGGCTCATCTTGTCATCGACTGAGATGAGCAGCATGAGCTGCTTGCTAAGGCTGCCTGTGCAGGCTGGAAATACTGTGCAGGCTGTGCACAATAACGTTCAGTTTTGCCTGCACAACGTTTAGTGGCGGCCTCAACTCCCCCATCCCCTTAGACCTTCTGGTTCCCGATGCTCGACTGACCTTGACTTCCGCTTCTGATAGGGTCAACAGACTATATCAGAAGGGGGTCTTCAGTTAGTGACGTCATTCCCATGAACACTTTAGTATGAGTCACTTTATTCTCGGCTAATTGTGCTGAAGGATGTGCTTTGGTAGGTGCTCGTTTCAAGCTGAAGTCAGGGTTAAGGTCCTGCATACGAATGCAGTGTTCATATATTCTTTTTAGAGCCACCCTGTCATTGTAGCCTCGCACAGGCACCCTATCATCAACCTTTGGTTTGGGACTTCTAGCCTAGAACAGGATTCAGTGAGCCCAGAGCTCATTTGATTTAAAGGGAAGAAAAAAGCCTCAGAATAAGCCTTCAACTAAAGGGGCAGGAGCGAGGCTAGGTAGCAGATCTCACAGAGACTTCAACTTCTGTTCTCTCTCTCTCTCTCTCTCTCTCTCTCTCTCTCTCTCTCTCTCTCTGTTCCAGTTCCAGTGCCCCTGAAGAGAGGAAATGGGAATTCCTCCTCCTCCCCCTTCTTCTTCTTCTTCTTCTTCTTCTTCTTCTTCTTCTTCTTCTTCTTGAGGGACTTTAACTATTATCAATTATGAAACTTTAGCCTCCCCCCAGTGGTGGCCTATCCTCCATCGCTTCCAGAAGCACAATTATGAAACTTTAGCCTCCACCCAGTGGAGGTTAAAGTTTCATAATAATAAAGCGTAATAAACACAGGCCCCTGAGTGAGCATAATAAACCCTGGTCCCTGAGTAAGCGTAATAAACACAGGCCCCTGAGTGAGCGTAATAAACCCTGGTCCCTGAGTAAGCGTAATAAACACAGGCCCCTGAGTGAGCGTAATAAACCCTGGTCCCTGAGTAAGCGTAATAAACACAGGCCCCTGAGTGAGCGTAATAAACCCTGGTCCCTGAGTAAGCATAATAAACACAGGCCCCTGAGTGAGCGTAATAAACCCTGGTCCCTGAGTAAGCGTAATAAACACAGGCCCCTGAGTGAGCGTAATAAACCCTGGTCCCTGAGTAAGCGTAATAAACACAGGCCCCTGAGTGAGCGTAATAAACCCTGGTCCCTGAGTAAGCGTAATAAACACAGGCCCCTGAGTGAGTGTAATAAACCCTGGTCCCTGAGTAAGCGTAATAAACACAGGCCCCTGAGTGAGCGTAATAAACCCTGGTCCCTGAGTAAGCGTAATAAACACAGGCCCCTGAGTGAGCGTAATAAACCCTGGTCCCTGAGTAAGCGTAATAAACACAGGCCCTGAGTGAGCGTAATAAACCTTGGTCCCTGAGTAAGGGTAATAAACACAGGCCCCTGAGTGAGCGTAATAAACCCTGGTCCCTGAGTAAGCATAATAAACACAGGCCCCTGAGTGAGCGTAATAAACCCTGGTCCCTGAGTAAGCGTAATAAACACAGGCCCCTGAGTGAGCGTAATAAACCCTGGTCCCTGAGTAAGCGTAATAAACACAGGCCCCTGAGTGAGCGTAATAAACCCTGGTCCCTGAGTAAGCGTAATAAACACAGGCCCCTGAGTGAGCATAATAAACACAGGCCCCAGAGTAAGCGTAATAAACACAGGCCCCTGAGTGAGCGTAATAAACCCTGGTCCCTGAGTAAGCGTAATAAACACAGGCCCCTGAGTGAGCGTAATAAACCCTGGTCCCTGAGTAAGCGTAATAAACACAGGCCCCTGAGTGAGCGTAATAAACCCTGGTCCGTGAGTAAGCGTAATAAACACAGGCCCCTGAGTGAGCGTAATAAACCCTGGTCCCTGAGTAAGCGTAATAAACACAGCCCCTGAGTGAGCGTAATAAACCCTGGTCCCTGAGTAAGCGTAATAAACACAGGCCCCTGAGTGAGCGTAATAAACCCTGGTCCCTGAGTAAGCGTAATAAACACAGGCCCCTGAGTGAGCGTAATAAACCCTGGTCCCTGAGTAAGCGTAATAAACACAGGCCCCTGAGTGAGCGTAATAAACCCTGGTCCCTGAGTAAGCGTAATAAACACAGGCCCCTGAGTGAGCGTAATAAACCCTGGTCCCTGAGTAAGCGTAATAAACACAGGCCCCTGAGTGAGCGTAATAAACCCTGGTCCCTGAGTAAGCGTAATAAACACAGGCCCCTGAGTGAGTGTAATTAACCCTGGTCTTTGAGTAAGCGTAATAAACACAGGCCCCTGAGTGAGCGTAATAAACCCTGGTCCCTGAGTAAGCGTAATAAACACAGGCCCCTGAGTGAGCGTAATAAACCCTGGTCCCTGAGTAAGCGTAATAAACACAGGCCCCTGAGTGAGCGTAATAAACCCTGGTCCCTGAGTAAGCGTAATAAACACAGGCCCCTGAGTGAGCGTAATAAACCCTGGTCCCTGAGTAAGCGTAATAAACACAGGCCCCTGAGTGAGCGTAATAAACCCTGGTCCCTGAGTAAGCGTAATAAACACAGGCCCCTGAGTGAGTGTAATTAACCCTGCTCCCTGAGTAAGCGTAATAAACACAGCCCCTGAGTGAGCGTAATAAACCCTGGTCCCTGAGTAAGCGTAATAAACACAGCCCCTGAGTGAGCGTAATAAACCCTGGTCTTTGAGTAAGCGTAATAAACACAGGCCCCTGAGTGAGCGTAATAAACCCTGGTCCCTGAGTAAGCGTAATAAACACAGGCCCCTGAGTGAGCGTAATAAACCCTGGTCCCTGAGTAAGCGTAATAAACACAGGCCCCTGAGTGAGCGTAATAAACCCTGGTCCCTGAGTAAGCGTAATAAACACAGGCCCCTGAGTGAGCGGAATAAACCCTGGTCCCTGAGTAAGCGTAATAAACACAGGCCCCTGAGTGAGCGTAATAAACCCTGGTCCCTGAGTAAGCGTAATAAACACAGGCCCCTGAGTGAGCGTAATAAACCCTGGTCCCTGAGTAAGCGTAATAAACACAGGCCCCTGAGTGAGCGTAATAAACCCTGGTCCCTGAGTAAGCGTAATAAACACAGGCCCCTGAGTGAGCGTAATAAACCCTGGTCCCTGAGTGAGCGTAATAAACACAGGCCCCTGAGTGAGTGTAATTAACCCTGGTCCCTGAGTAAGCGTAATAAACACAGGCCCCTGAGTGAGCGTAATAAACCCTGGTCCCTGAGTAAGCGTAATAAACACAGGCCCCTGAGTGAGCGTAATAAACCCTGGTCCCTGAGTAAGCGTAATAAACACAGGCCCCTGAGTGAGCGTAATAAACCCTGGTCCCTGAGTATTACGCATAAGCGTAATAAACACAGGCCCCTGAGTGAGCGTAATAAACCCTGGTCCCTGAGTGAGCGTAATAAACACAGGCCCCTGAGTGAGTGTAATTAACCCTGGTCCCTGAATAAGCGTAATAAACACAGGCCCCTGAGTGAGCGTAATAAACCCTGGTCCGTGAGTAAGCGTAATAAACACCGGCCCCTGAGTGAGTGTAATTAACCCTGCTCCCTGAGTAAGCGTAATAAACACAGGCCCCTGAGTGAGCGTAATAAACCCTGGTCCCTGAGTAAGCGTAATAAACACAGCCCCTGAGTGAGCATAATAAACAGGCCCCTGAGTAAGCGTAATAAACACAGGCCCCTGAGTGAGCGTAATAAACCCTGGTCCCTGAGTAAGCGTAATAAACACAGGCCCCTGAGTGAGCGTAATAAACCATGGTCCCTGAGTAAGCGTAATAAACACAGGCCCCTGAGTGAGCGTAATAAACCCTGGTCCCTGAGTAAGTGTAATAAACACAGGCCCCTGAGTGAGCGTAATAAACCCTGGTCCCTGAGTAAGCATAATAAACACAGGCCCCTGTGTGAGCATAATAAACCCTGGTCCCTGAGTAAGCATAATAAACACAGGCCCCTAAGTGAGCGTAATAAACCCTGGTCCGTGAGTAAGCGTAATAAACACAGGCCCCTGAGTGAGCGTAATAAACCCTGGTCCCTGAGTAAGCGTAATAAACACAGCCCCTGAGTGAGCGTAATAAACCCTGGTCCCTGAGTAAGCGTAATAAACACAGGCCCTTGAGTGAGCGTAATAAACCCTGGTCCCTGAGTAAGCGTAATAAACACAGGCCCCTGAGTGAGGGTAGTAAACCCTGGTCCCTGAGTAAGCGTAATTAACACAGGACCCTGAGTGAGTGTAATAAACCCTGGTCCCTGAGTAAGTGTAATAAACACAGGCCCCTGAGTGAGCGTAATAAACCCTGGTCCCTGAGTAAGCGTAATAAACACAGGCCCCTGAGTGAGCGTAATATACCCTGGTCCCTGAGAAAACGTAATAAACACAGGCCCCTGAGTGAGCGTAATATACCCTGGTCCCTGAGTAAGCGTAATAAACACAGGCCCCTGAGTGAGCGTAATATACCCTGGACCCTGAGTAAGCGTAATAAACACAGGCCCCTGAGTGAGCGTAATGTACCCTGGTCCCTGAGTAAGCGTAATAAACACAAGCCCCTGAGTGAGCGTAATATACCCTGGTCCCTGAGTAAGCGTAATAAACACAGGCCCATGAGTGAGTGTAATAAACCCTGGTCCCTGAGTAAGCGTAATAAACCCTGGTCCCTGAGTGAGCGTAATAAACCCTGGTCCCTGAGTGAGCGTAATAGACCCTGGTCCCTGAGTAAGAGTAATAAACACAGGCCCCTGAGTGAGCGTAATAAACCCTGGTCCCTGAGTAAGCGTAATAAACACAGGCCCCTGAGTGAGCGTAATAAACCCTGGTCCCTGAGTAAGCGTAATAAACACAGGCCCCTGAGTGAGCGTAATATACCCTGGTCCCTGAGTAAGCGTAATAAACACAGGCCCCTGAGTGAGCGTAATATACCCTGGTCCCTGAGTAAGCGTAATAAACACAGGCCCATGAGTGAGTGTAATAAACCCTGGTCCCTGAGTAAGCGTAATAAACCCTGGTCCCTGAGTGAGCGTAATAAACCCTGGTCCCTGAGTAAGCATAATAAACCCTGGTCCCTGAGTGAGCGTAATAAACACAGGCCCCTGAGTGAGCGTAATATACAATGGTCCCTGAGTAAGAGTGATAAACACAGGCCCCTGAGTGAGCGTAATAAACCCTGGTCCCTGAGTAAGCGTAATAAACACAGGCCCCTGAGTGAGCGTAATAAACCCTGGTCCCTGAGTAAGCATAATAAACACAGGCCCCTGAGTGAGCGTAATATACCCTGGTCCCTGAGTAAGCGTAATAAACACAGGCCCCTGAGTGAGCGTAATATACCCTGGTCCCTGAGTAAGCGTAATAAACACAGGCCCATGAGTGAGTGTAATAAACCCTAGTCCCTAAGTAAGCGTAATAAACCCTGGTCCCTGAGTGAGCGTAATAAACCCTGGTCCCTGAGTAAGCGTAATAAACCCTGGTCCCTGAGTGAGCGTAATAAACCTTGGTCCCTGAGTAAGCGTAAAAAACACAGGCCCCTGAGTGAGCGTAATAAACCCTGGACCCTGAGTAAGTGTAATAAACACAGGCCCCTGAGTGATCGTAATAAACCCTGGTCCCTGAGTAAGCGTAATAAACACAGGCCCCTGAGTGAGCGTAATATACCCTGGTCCCTGAGTAAGCGTAATAAACACAGGCCCCTGAGTGAGCGTAATAAACCCTGGTCCCTGAGTAAGCGTAATAAACACAGGCCCCTGAGTGAGCGTAATAAACCCTGGTCCCTGAGTAAGCGTAATAAACACAGTCCCCTGAGTGAGTGTAATAAACCCTGGTCCCTGAGTAAGTGTAATAAACACAGGCCCCTGAGTGAGCGTAATAAACCCTGGTCCCTGAGTAAGCGTAATAAACACAGGCCCCTGAGTGAGCGTAATATACCCTGGTCCCTGAGAAAACGTAATAAACACAGGCCCCTGAGTGAGCGTAATATACCCTGGTCCCTGAGTAAGCGTAATAAACACAGGCCCCTGAGTGAGCGTAATAAACCCTGGTCCCTGAGTAAGCATAATTAACACAGGCCCCTGAGTGAGCATAATAAACCCTGGTCCCTGAGTAAGCATAATAAACCCTGGTCCCTGAGTAAGTGTAATAAACCCTGGTCCCTGAGTAAGCGTAAAAAACACAGGCCCCTGAGTGAGCGTAATAAACCCTGGTCCCTGAGTAAGCGTAATAAACACAGGCCCCTGAGTGAGCGTAATAAACCCTGCTCCCTGAGTAAGCGTAATAAACACAGGCCCCTGAGTGAGCGTAATATACCCTGGTCCCTGAGTAAGCATAATAAACACAGGCCCCTGAGTGAGTGTAATAAACCCTGGTCCCTGAGTAAAAGTAATAAACACAGGCCCCTGAGTAAGCGTAATAAACACAGGCCCCTGAGTGAGTGTAATAAACAATAGTCCCTGAGTAAGCGTAATGAACCTCGGTCCCTGAGTAAGCGTAATTAACCCTGGTCCCTGAGTGAGCGTAATAAACCCTGGTCCCTGAGTAAGCGTAATAAACACAGGCCCCTGAGTAAGCATATTAAACCTCGTTACCTGGGTAAGAGTAATAAACCCTGGTCCCTGAGTAAGCGTGATAAACCCTAGTCCCTGAGTAAGAGTAATAAACACAGGTCCCTGAGTAAGCATAATAAACCTCGGTCCCTGAGTAAGCATAATTAACAAAGTCGATGGAGTGCGCATAATAAACCCTGGTCCCTGAGTAAGCGTAATAAACACAGGCCCCTGAGTGAGCGTAATATACCCTGGTCCCTGAGTAAGCGTAATAAACACAGGCCCATGAGTGAGTGTAATAAACCCTGGTCCCTGAGTAAGCGTAATAAACCCTGGTCCCTGAGTGAGCGTAATAAACCCTGGTCCCTGAGTAAGCGTCATAAACCCTGGTCCCTGAGTGAGCGTAATAAACACAGACCCCTGAGTGAGCGTAATATACCCTGGTCCCTGAGTAAGAGTAATAAACACAGGCCCCTGAGTGAGCGTAATAAACCCTGGTCCCTGACTAAGCGTAATTAACACAGGCCCCAGAGTGAGCGTAATAAACCCTCGTCCCTGAGTAAGCGTAATAAACACAGGCCCCTGAGTGAGCGTAATAAACCCTCGTCCCTGAGTAAGCGTAATAAACACAGGCCCCTGAGTGAGCGTAATAAACCCTGGTCCCTGAGTAAGCGTAATAAACACAGACCCCTGAGTGAGCGAATAAACCCTGGTCCCTGAGTAAGCGTAATAAACACAGGGCCCTGAGTGAGCGTAGTAAACCCTGGTCCCTGAGTAAGCGTAATAAACACAGGCCCCTGAGTGAGCGTAATATACCCTGGTCCCTGAGTAAGCGTAATAAACACAGGCCCATGAGTGAGCGTAATAAACCCTGGTCCCTGAGTAAGCGTAATAAACCCTGGTCCCTGAGTGAGCGTAATAAACACAGACCCCTGAGTGAGCGTAATAAACCCTGGTCCCTCAGTAACTGTAATAAACACAGGCCCCTGAGTGAGCGTAATAAACCCTGGTCCCTGAGTAAGCGTAATAAACACAGGCCCCTAAGTGAGCATAATAAACCCTGGTCCCTGAGTAAGCGTAATAAACACAGGCCCCTGAGTGAGCGTAATAAACCCTGGTCCCTGAGTAAGCGTAATAATATCACAGGCCCCTGAGTGAGCGTAATAAACCCTGGTCATTGGGTAAGCGTAATAAACGCAGGCCCCTGAGTGAGCGTAATAAACCCTGGTCCATGAGTGAGCGTAATAATATCACAGGCCCCTGAGTGAGCGTAATAAACCCTGGTCATTGGGTAAGCGTAATAAACGCAGGCCCCTGAGTGAGCGTAATAAACCCTGGTCCCTGAGTAAGCGTAATAATATCACAGGCCCCTGAGTGAGCGTAATAAACCCTGGTCATTGGGTAAGCGTAATAAACGCAGGCCCCTGAGTGAGCGTAATAAACCCTGGTCCATGAGTGAGCGTAATAAACACAGGCCCCTGAGTGATCATAATGAACCCTGGTCCCTGAGTGAGCGTAATAAACACAGGCCCCTGATTGAGCATAATAAACACAGGCCACTGAGTGAGCATAATAAACCCTTGCCCCTGAGTGAGCGTAATACGCACAGGCCCCTGAGTGAGCGTAATAAACACTGGCCCCTGAGTGAGCGTAATAAACCCTGGCCCCTGAGTGAGCGTTATAAACACAGGCCCCTGAGTGAGCGTAATAAATCCTGACCCCTGAGTGAGCGTAATAAGCACAGGCACCTGAGTGAGCATAATAAACCCTGGCCCCTGAGTGAGCGTAATAAACCCTGGCCCCTGAGTGAGCGTAATAAACACAGGCCCCTGAGTGAGCGTAATAAACCCTGGTCCATGAGTGAGCGTAATAAACACAGGCCCCTGATTGAGCATAATAAACACAGGCCACTGAGTGAGCATAATAAACCCTTGCCCCTGAGTGAGCGTAATACGCACAGGCCCCTGAGTGAGCGTAATAAACACTGGCCCCTGAGTGAGCGTAATAAACCCTGGCCCCTGAGTGAGCGTTATAAACCCTGGCCCCTGAGTGAGCGTAATAAATCCTGACCCCTGAGTGAGCGTAATAAGCACAGGCACCTGAGTGAGCATAATAAACCCTGGCCCCTGAGTGAGCGTAATAAACCCTGGCCCCTGAGTGAGCGTAATAAACACAGGCCCCTGAGTGAGCGTAATAAACCCTGGCCCCTGAGTGAGCGTAATAAACACAGGCCCCTGAGTGAGCGTAATAAATCCTGGACCCTGAGTGAGCGTAATAAGCACAGGTCCCTGAGTGAGCGTAATAAACACAGGCCCCTGAGTGAGCGTAATAAATCCTGGCCCCTGAGTGAGCGTAATAAACACAGGCCCCTGAGTGAGCGTAATAAATCCTGGCCCCTGAGTGAGCGTAATAAACACAGTCCGCTGAGTGAGCGTAATAAACACAGGCCCCTGAGTGAGCGTAATAAATCCTGGCCCCTGAGTGAGCGTAATAAACACAGGCCCCTGAGTGAGCGTAATAAGCACAGGCCCCTGAACGAGCATAATAAATCCTGGCCCCTGAGTGAGTGTAATAAACCCTGGTCCCTGAGTAAGCGTAATAAACAGAGGCCACTCAGTGAGCGTAATAAACCTAGGTCCCTGAGTAAGCATAATAAACACAGGCCCCTGAGTGAGCGTAATATACCCTGGTCCCTGACTAAGCGTAATAAACACAGGCCCCTGAGTGAGCGTAATAAACCTCGTTACCAGAGTAAGCGTAATTAACACAGGCCCCTGAGTGAGCGTAATAAACCCTGGTCCCTGAGTAAGTGTAATAAACACAGGCCCCTGAGTGAGTGTAATAGACCCTGGTCCCTGAGTAAGCGTAATAAACACAGGCCCCTGAGTGAGCGTCATATACCCTGGTCCCTGAGTAAGCGTAATAAACACAGGCCCCTGAGTGAGCGTAATAAACCCTGGTCCCTGAGTAAGCGTAATAAACACAGGCTCCTGAGTGAGCGTAATAAACCCTGGTCCCTGAGTAAGCGTAATAAACACAGGCCCCTGAGTGAGCGTAATAAACGCTGGTCCCTGAGTAAGCGTAATAAACACAGGCTCCTGAGTGAGCGTAATAAACGCTGGTCCCTGAGTAAGCGTAATAAACACAGGCCCCTGAGTAAGCGTAATAAACCATGGTCCCTGAGTGAGCGTAATAAACACAGCCCCCTGAGTGAGCGTAATATACCCTGGTTCCTGAGTAAGCGTAATAAACACAGGACCCTGAGTAAGCGTAATAAACCCTGGTCATTGGGTAAGCATAATAAACCATGGTCCCTGAGTGAGCGTAATAAACACAGGCCCCTGAGTGAGCGTAATAAACCCTGGTCCCTGAGTAAGCGTAATAAACACAGGCTCCTGAGTGAGTGTAATAAACCCTGGTCCCTGAGTAAGCGTAATAAACACAGGCCCCTGAGTGAGCGTAATAAACCCTGGTCCCTGAGTAAGCGTAATAAACACAGGCCCATGAGTGAGCGTAATAAACACAGGCCCCTGATTGAGCGTAATAAACACAGGCCCCTGATTGAGCATAATAAACACAGGCCCCTGAGTGAGCATAATAAACCCTGGCCCCTGAGTGAGCGTAATACGCACAGGCCCCTGAGTGAGCGTAATAAACCCTGGCCTCTGAGTGAGCTTAATAAACCCTGGCCCCTGAGTGAGCATAATAAACACAGGCCCCTGAGTGAGCGTAATAAACCCTGGCCCCTGAGTGAGCGTAATAAATCCTGGCCCCTGAGTGAGCGTAATAAGCACAGGTCCCTGAGTAAGCGTAATAAGCACAGGCCCCTGAGTGAGTTTAATAAACCCTGGCCCCTGAGTGAGCGTAATAGACCCTGGCCCCTGAGTGAGCGCAATAAACACAGGCCCCTGAGTGACCGTAATAAACCCTGGCCCCTGAGTGAGCGTAATAAATTCTGGACCCTGAGTGAGCGTAATAAATCCTGGCCCCTGAGTGAGCGTAATAAGCACAGGTCCCTGAGTAAGCGTAATAAGCACAGGCCCCTGAGTGAGTTTAATAAACCCTGGCCCCTGAGGGAGCGTAATAGACCCTGGCCCCTGAGTGAGCGTAATAAACACAGGCCCCTGAGTGACCGTAATAAACCCTGGCCCCTGAGTGAGCGTAATAAATTCTGGACCCTGAGTGAGCGTAATAAGCACAGGTCCCTGAGTGAGCGTAATAAGCACAGGCCCCTGAGTGAGCATAATAAACACAGGCCCCTAAGTGAGCGTAATAAACACAGGCCCCTGAGTGAGCGTAATAAACACAGTCCGCTGAGTGAGCGTAATAAACACAGGCCCCTGAGTGAGCGTAATAAGCACAGGCCCCTGAGTGAGTGTAATAAACCCTGGTCCCTGAGTAAGAGTAATAAACAGAGGCCACTGAGTGAGCGTAATAAACCTAGGTCCCTGAGTAAGCGTAATAAACACAGGCCCCTGAGTGAGCGTAATATACCCTGGTCCCTGAGTAAGCGTAATAAACACAGGCCCCTGAGTGAGCGTAATAAACCTTGATACCTGAGTAAGCGTAATTAACACAGGCCCCTGAGTGAGCGTAATAAACCCTGGTCCCTGAGTAAGCGCAATAAACACAGGCCCCTGAGTGAGTGTAATAAACCCTGGTCCCTGAGTAAGCGTAATAAACACAGGCCCCTGAGTGAGCGTAATAAACCCTGGTCCCTGAGTAAGCGAAATAAACACAGGCCCCTGAGTGAGCGTCATATACCCTGTTCCCTCAGTAAGCGTAATAAACACAGGCCCCTGAGTGAGTGTAATAAACCCTGGTCCCTGAGTAAGCGTAATAAACACAGGTCCCTGAGTGAGCGTAATAAACCTCAGTCCCTGAGTAAGCATAATTAACACAGGCGCCTGAGTGAGCGTAATAAACCCTGGTCCCTGAGTAAGCGTAATAAACACAGGCCCCTGAGTGAGTGTAATAAACCCTGGTCCCTGAGTAAGTGTAATAAACACAGCCCCTGAGTGAGTGTAATAAACCCTGGTCCCTGAGTAAGCGTAATTAACACAGGCCCCTGAGTGAGTGTAATAAACCCTGGTCCCTGAGTAAGCATAATAAACCCTGGTCCCTGAGTAAGCGTAATAAACGCAGACCCCTGAGTGAGCGTAATAAACCCTGGTCCCTGAATAAGCGTAATTAACACAGGCCCCTAAGTGAGCGTAATAAACCCTGGTCCCTGAGTAAGCGTAATAAACCCTGGTCCCTGAGTAAGTGTAATAAGCACAGGTCCCTGAGTGAGCATAATAAACCCTGGTCCCTGAATAAGCGTAATTAACACAGGCCCCTAAGTGAGCGTAATAAACCCTGGTCCCTGAGTAAGCATAATAAAGCCTGGTCCCTGAGTAAGCGTAATAAACGTAGGCCCCTGAGTGAGCGTAATAAACCCTGGTCCCTGACTAAGCGTAATTAACACAGGTCCCTGAGTGAGCGTAATAAACCCTGGTCCCTGAGTAAGTGTAATAAACACAGGCCCATGAGTGAGCGTAATAAACCCTTGTCCCTGAGTAAGCGTAATAAACACAGGCCCCTGAGTGAGCGTAATAAACCCTGGTCCGTGAGTAAGCGTAATAAACACAGGCCCCTGAGTGAGTGTAATAAACCCTGGTCCCTGAGTAAGTGTAATAAACCATGGTCCCTGAGTGAGCATAATAAACACAGGCCCCTGAGTGAGCGTAATAAACCCTGGTCCCTGAGTAAGCGTAATAAACACAGGCCCCTGAGTGAGCGTAATAAACCCTGGTCCCTGAGTAAGCGTAATAAACCCTGGTCATTGGGTAAGCGTAATAAACCATGGTCCCTGAGTGAGCGTAAAAAACACAGGCCCCTGATTGAGCGTAATAAACACAGGCCCCTGAGTGAGCATAATAAACCCTTGCCCCTGAGTGAGCGTAATGTGCACAGGCCCCGGAGTGAGCGTAATAAACCCTGGCCCCTGAGTGAGCGTAATAAACCCTGGCCCCTGAGTGAGTGTAATAAACACAGGCCCCTGAGTGAGCGTAATAAACCCTGGCCCCTGAGTGAGCGTAATAAATCCTGGCCCCTGAGTGAGCGTAATAAGCACAGGTCCCTGAGTGAGCGTAATAAGCACATCCCCCTGAGTGAGCGTAATAAACCCTGGCCCCTGAGTAAGCGTAATAAACCCTGGCCCCTGAGTGAGCGTAATAAACACAGGCCCCTGAGTGAGCGTAATAAACCCTGTCCCCTGAGTGAGCGTAATAAATCCTGGCCCCTGAGTGAGCGTAATAAGCACAGGTCCCTGAGTGAGCGTAATAAGCACAGGCCCCTGAGTGAGCGTAATAAACAGAGGCCGCTGAGTGAGCATAATAAACACAGGCCCCTGAGTGAGCGTAATAAATCCTGGCCTCTGAGTGAGCGTAATAAACACAGGTCCCTGAGTGAGCGTAATAAACCCTGTCCCCTGAGTGAGCGTAATAAATCCTGGCCCCTGAGTGAGCGTAATAAGCACAGGTCCCTGAGTGAGCGTAATAAGCACATCCCCCTGAGTGAGCGTAATAAACCCTGGCCCCTGAGTAAGCGTAATAAACCCTGGCCCCTGAGTGAGCGTAATAAACACAGGCCCCTGAGTGAGCGTAATAAACCCTGTCCCCTGAGTGAGCGTAATAAATCCTGGCCCCTGAGTGAGCGTAATAAGCACAGGTCCCTGAGTGAGCGTAATAAGCACAGGCCCCTGAGTGAGCGTAATAAACAGAGGCCGCTGAGTGAGCATAATAAACACAGGCCCCTGAGTGAGCGTAATAAATCCTGGCCTCTGAGTGAGCGTAATAAACACAGGTCCCTGAGTGAGCGTAATAAGCACAGGCCCCTGAGCGAGCGTAATAAATCCTGGCCCCTGAGCGAGCGTAATAAGCACAGGTCCCTGAGTGAGCGTAATAAGCACAGGCCCCTGAGCGAGCGTAATAAATCCTGGCCCCTGAGCGAGCGTAATAAGCACAGGTCCCTGAGTGAGCGTAATAAGCACAGGCCCATGAGTGAGCGTAATAAACACAGGCCCCTGAGTGAGCGTAATAAACACAGGCCCCTGAGTGAGCGTAATAAATCCTGGCCCCTGAGTGAGCGTAATAAACACAGGCCCCTGAGTGAACGTAATAAACCCTGGCCCCTGAGTGAGCGTAATAAATCCTAGCCCCTGAGTGAGCGTAATAAGTACAGGTCCCTGAGTGAGCGTAATAAGCACAGGCCCCTGAGTGAGCATAATAAACACAGGCCCCTGAGTGAGCGTAATAAATCCTGGCTCCTGAGTGAGCGTAATAAGCACAGGCCCCTGAGTGAGCGTAATAAACACAGGCCCCTGAGTGAGCATAATAAACACAGCCCCCTGAGTGAGCGTAATAAATCCTGGCCCCTGAGTGAGCGTAATAAACACAGGCCCTGATTGAGCGTAACAAACCCTGGCCCCTGAGTGAGCGTAATAACCCTGGCCCCTGAGTGAGCGTAATAAATACAGGCCCCTGAGTGAGCGTAATAAATCTTGGCCCCTGAGTGAGCGTAATAAACACAAGCCCCTGATTGAGCATAATAAACACAGGCACCTGAGTGAGCATAATAAACCCTGGACCCTGAGTGAGCATAATAAATCCTGGCCCCTGAGTGAGCGTAATAAACACAAGCCCCTGATTGAGCATAATAAACACAGGCCCCTTAGTGAGCGTAAAAACCCTGGACCCTGAGTGAGTGTAATAAACACAGGCCCCTGAGTGAGCGTAAGAAACACAGGCCCGAGTGAGCGTAATAAACACAGGCCCCTGAGTGAGCGTAATAAACACAGGTCCCTGAGTGAGCGTAATAAACACACGCCCATGAGTGAGCATAATAAATACTGGCCCCTGAGTGAGCGTAATAAGCACAGGCCCCTGAGTGAGCGTAATAAACACAGGCCCCTGAGTGAGCATAATAAACACAGGTCCCTGAGTGAGCGTAATAAACACACGCCCATGAGTGAGCATAATAAATACTGGCCCCTGAGTGAGCGTAATGAGCACAGGCCCCTGAGTGAGCATAATGAACACAGGCCCCTGAGTGAGCGTAATAAACACAGGCCCCTGAGTGAGCGTAAGAAGCACAGGCCCCTGAGTGAGCGTAATAAACACAGGCCCCTGAGTGAGCATAATAAACACAGGCCCCTGAGTGAGCGTAATAAACACACGCCCATGAGTGAGCATAATAAATACTGGCCCCTGAGTGAGCGTAATGAGCACAGGCCCCTGAGTGAGCGTAATGAACACAGGCCCCTGAGTGAGCGTAATAAACACAGGCCCCTGAGTGAGCGTAATGAACACAGGCCCCTGAGTGAGCGTAATGAACACAGGCCCCTGAGTGAGCGTAATAAACACAGGCCCCTGAGTGAGCGTAATAAACACAGGCCCCTGAGTGAGCGTAATAAACACAGGCCCCTGAGTGAGCGTAATGAACACAGGCCCCTGAGTGAGCGTAATGAACACAGGCCCCTGAGTGAGCGTAATAAACACAGGCCCCTGAGTGAGCATAATAAACACAGGTCCCTGAGTGAGCGTAATAAACACACGCCCATGAGTGAGCATAATAAATACTGGCCCCTGAGTGAGCGTAATGAGCACAGGCCCCTGAGTGAGCATAATGAACACAGGCCCCTGAGTGAGCGTAATAAACACAGGCCCCTGAGTGAGCGTAATAAGCACAGGCCCCTGAGTGAGCGTAATAAACACAGGCCCCTGAGTGAGCATAATAAACACAGGCCCCTGAGTGAGCGTAATAAACACACGCCCATGAGTGAGCATAATAAATACTGGCCCCTGAGTGAGCATAATGAGCACAGGCCCCTGAGTGAGCGTAATGAACACAGGCCCCTGAGTGAGCGTAATGAACACAGGCCCCTGAGTGAGCGTAATGAACACAGGCCCCTGAGTGAGCGTAATGAACACAGGCCCCTGAGTGAGCGTAATAAACACAGGCCCCTGAGTGAGCGTAATAAACACAGGCCCCTGAGTGAGCGTAATGAACACAGGCCCCTGAGTGAGCGTAATGAACACAGGCCCCTGAGTGAGCGTAATAAACACAGGCCCCTGAGTGAGCGTAATAAACACAGGCCCCTGAGTGAGCGTAATGAACACAGGCCCCTGAGTGAGCGTAATAAACACAGGCCCCTGAGTGAGCGTAATGAACACAGGCCCCTGAGTGAGCGTAATGAGCACAGGCCCCTGAGTGAGCGTAATGAACACAGGCCCCTGAGTGAGCGTAATAAACACAGGCCCCTGAGTGAGCGTAATGAACACAGGCCCCTGAGTGAGCGTAATAAACACAGGCCCCTGAGTGAGCGTAATGAACACAGGCCCCTGAGTGAGCGTAATGAACACAGGCCCCTGAGTGAGCGTAATAAACACAGGCCCCTGAGTGAGCGTAATGAACACAGGCCCCTGAGTGAGCGTAATAAACACAGGCCCCTGAGTGAGCGTAATGAACACAGGCCCCTGAGTGAGCGTAATGAGCACAGGCCCCTGAGTGAGCGTAATGAACACAGGCCCCTGAGTGAGCGTAATAAACACAGGCCCCTGAGTGAGCGTAATGAACACAGGCCCCTGAGTGAGCGTAATGAACACAGGCCCCTGAGTGAGCGTAATGAACACAGGCCCCTGAGTGAGCGTAATAAGCACAGGCCCCTGAGTGAGCGTAATAAACACAGGCCCCTGAGTGAGCATAATAAACACAGGCCCCTGAGTGAGCGTAATGAACACAGGCCCCTGAGTGAGCGTAATGAACACAGGCCCCTGAGTGAGCGTAATGAACACAGGCCCCTGAGTGAGCGTAATAAACACAGGCCCCTGAGTGAGCGTAATAAACACAGGCCCCTGAGTGAGCGTAATAAACACAGGCCCCTGAGTGAGCGTAATGAACACAGGCCCCTGAGTGAGCGTAATAAACACAGGCCCCTGAGTGAGCGTAATGAACACAGGCCCCTGAGTGAGCGTAATGAGCACAGGCCCCTGAGTGAGCGTAATGAACACAGGCCCCTGAGTGAGCGTAATAAACACAGGCCCCTGAGTGAGCGTAATAAACACAGGCCCCTGAGTGAGCGTAATAAACACAGGCCCCTGAGTGAGCGTAATGAACACAGGCCCCTGAGTGAGCGTAATAAACACAGGCCCCTGAGTGAGCGTAATGAACACAGGCCCCTGAGTGAGCGTAATGAGCACAGGCCCCTGAGTGAGCGTAATGAACACAGGCCCCTGAGTGAGCGTAATGAACACAGGCCCCTGAGTGAGCGTAATGAACACAGGCCCCTGAGTGAGTGTAATGAACACAGGCCCCTGAGTGAGCGTAATGAACACAGGCCCCTGAGTGAGCGTAATAAACACAGGCCCCTGAGTGAGCGTAATGAACACAGGCCCCTGAGTGAGCGTAATGAACACAGGCCCCTGAGTGAGCGTAATAAACATGGCGCTAGTATTCCGATGCTCATATAAGGAGCAATACTGAGCAACAATGTCCTGTAGATCTGCACCTTTTTTTTAACGTCCGTCTTCATTGTACGTTAGTAATAAGCCTCCATTTGCTTCATTATGATTAAATGTGGGGGTAAATGCTGATAAAGGTCCAGATTTAGTGGAAAATATCCCCCTTCCCCCACCCCTTCCTACTGAGAAAACAAAATTAACCACCCCCCCCACCATGCCCACAGAACAGGCTGGCTGCGAGACAGCACTGTCTCCTGCCCTGTGCAGTCAGCACTTTCAATGGAGGGACAGGTACAGTATTGCAATACGACCCAACATGTCGCAGTAAGTTGCGTGGACGGAAAAGGGGGTTGAAAATACAGCTGACAAATGTAGAATGCAGAGAAGATGGTCCCTTTTCTCTAATGACTATCCTGATCAAGATGACACAATCATCTTCTATGCCCACAGTGTGTGTGTGTGTGTGTGTGTGTGCAGAACTGAAAACTTTGTTGGCGCTTGTGGTCACCACAGTTCTGGCAAGCTGACTTGACTTCACCGTTTCTGTCAAAAAACGAACAGACTTCCATCGCCGTTATTCCAACCAAAGCATAAGTCACCTATTACAGGGCCACCCCAGCTGTGCCGAAAGCCTGAAGGAAGGGAAAGTCCTCGCTAGGCCTATGTGTTCTTCGGGTTCCCGTTCCACAAAATACTTTTTCTATCAACGATCGAAAAGGCACTACCAAATGTTTAGGGTTCATATTCATATTTCTCTCTCTCTCTCTCTCTTTCTTTTACTTTTGACTGGGTAGACATTTTCATATATAGGCCTATTTTGCGCCAATTTCCTAAAAGGCACAACAACATTCGCCGGCTTTCTCACCCGACAGAAAGCTGCCCCAGCACTGACGTCGGTGTTTCCGGCAGCAGGACAGAGAGAGAGAGAGAGAGAGAGAGAGAGAGAGAGAGAGAGAGAGAGAGAGAGAGAGAGAGAGAGAGAGCCCTTTGTGATTCGCAACACTATGAAAAAGAGTTTTCCAATGAAAAACAAAAAAAGCCAGCGAGAGTTTGCGTAATCTCGGCCGATACGAAAGAATTCTCTTCAAGTAATAAAACCACACTTAGAAAACCCACTATATAGTACCAGGAAATGTCTGTTAATAACACAGCACCTTCGGATAACTGGAAAAAATCGAGACATTTGGATATCTTATAATATCACATGTCACGGAAAATCATTTGGTTTAACCCACCGGCTGCCTACGATGAGTCCAGCTCTCAATTGAGATGTTCCAGTCAAGTGCTAACACTTGAATGAGCCACTTTTTACTATGATATATATTCGACCCCCTTCCCCCCCGCCATCATTTCCCATGAGAATTACCTGTAATACGACAGACCACATGGACACCTGGAACACTAATATAAACAATAAACAAAAGCTTTCTTTCATAACCATTCAACTGTTGATTCCCGAATTCCAAATTTCCCACGATGCTCTTCGACAAAAAATGATATATGGAAAAATTTGTAGAGCAACAATATTCACAGTTTTGCCGTTTGAAAGTGACACAAAATCAGAAAGGTTTTTATTAACTGACACTTCAGATCACAATACATACGAGAGATTCAATCATAACGTCTTAGTTGCTCAAGCCTCTGAATACTAGACTGTAATAAGCGATTTCATCAAATACAGGCCTTCAGGATCTGACTACGAGAGAGAGAGAGAGAGAGAGAGAGAGAGAGAGAGAGAGAGAGAGAGAGAGAGAGAGAGAGAGAGAATCTAATGACCTAACAGGTGGGCGTGGCAGTCTCCTCAAGCTGTCAAACTCGAAACTGCTTATGAAAGACTAAATAGGAAACGTTTCTCTTACATTCTAACAAAAGCTACGCAGACAGTGTTGCATGAATGCAAAAAAAAAAAAAAAAGCAAAGCGAGCGCGTGCGTGCGTAAATTTCCCAGACCTATCACCCAGCGTCCAGGGTGAAGTGAAACTGGTGCAAAAAACTGGACGCAGTTTAGAAGTGTCCTTTTGTGCCTTTGAAGGCCATGTTTGAAAAACGTCACAACATTACAACAAAAACCTTCAATTTCTCATTTAAAAATCTGTCCCGAGCCTGAATGAATGGCCAAGTAATAATTGCGTCTCACTCTAAATCTTTTTAAGCAGTATGTCGCAAATATTTGAAGATAATTCAGCCTGTAATCAGTCTACACCTTGCGTATACAGATGATTAGATGAATCAAGTTACAATTCGCGATATTAGACTCAGCAAATACTTGGCTGTCCATTACCAATGTTGATCAAATTGAGAAACGGTAAATAAACCTTAATTTTTCGTTGAGTTTTAGACACAAAAGATGAAAGTTAAGAGCCGCGTCATCTCAGGCATTGCTATCAGATTACCTTCAACTGAACTTTTTTTTACTTCTAGATAATAATGAACTTGATCTGCACCTGTCATACTGTTCAATTTGCGGATTCAGAGCGCCATAAATAGAGTTGCCACATTGCCTGAGATCGCAAAGGACTGTCAGGCATTGTCCGTGTTGGTTTGAAGAGGCCAGGTGTCCAATCAGGCCTCTTTCTCACTTGACCACCTCGATACACTTACCATATCAGTTCTGTCATGGGCCCCAGGCCACAGAGACGTTCAGGACACTCAGAAGTTCCACAGGAATTTGGAGATTCGATTTTTGAAAAACACAACAATGGCCTTTCCACTTCGAAGGGCATCACGTCTACAAACTCTTGCCGAAAAGTTCCAAAAGTCTAGATTCCGTGACCACAAAGGCACACCTTTTGATGGGCATTGTTAAGGTAGCCACAGGGTATTCGAACTTACAACAACGCCTACAAAGCCCAGATTATCTCCGAAAAATGTCAGAAACACTGTGTCTTGAATTGCCTTGTTCTTACCGGTCTTCTGCCATGTTTCCTAAGCTCTTCTTCATAGAGGGGCCGGCCATTCGTGTTGACAACTTAACTGAGCCTTCCTCCCGCTGGCACTGTCATGGAAGGACCGTGACAGTCCTGGACACTCTGGTCTGGAACACTCTGGTCTGGAAGGTGGGAAAAAGAAGCTCATCACGTGACTCAGGTCTCTCTCTCTCTCTCTCCCCCCCAACCTTCCTTCCTCAATGGATTCAGTAATTTCGAATCTCCAATCACCAATCTGGAATCACCAGTTTCGAATCTCATTCTCCAATCTCGAATCTCCCATCACCAATCTGGAATCACCAATTTCGAATCTCTGTCACAAATCTCGAATCTCCAATTACCAATCTGGAATCAGCCATTTCAAATCTCCGTCACGAATCTCGAATCACCAATCATTAATCTGGAATCACCAATTTCGAATGTCTGTCACCAATCTCGAATCTCCGATCACCAATCTGGAATCAGCCATTTGGAGCCTCAGGCACAAATTTCGAATCTCCAACCACCAATCTGGAATCAACAATTCTGAATCTCAGCCACAAATCTCGAATCTCCAATCGCTCTCTCTCTCTCTCTTGATTTTTCTTTCATTCTCTCTCCCTCATTCTAATATTAAAACAGAAGCCATTAAACAGGAGAGAGAGAGAGAGAGAGAGAGAGAGAGAGAGAGAGAGAGAGAGAGAGAGAGGATCAGTTTGAGGAAGTGTGTCTGTATGTATTATGTGTGTGTTTCTCTCTCCACCAATCCTCTCTCTCTCTCCAAATTAATTAAATTATTATTATTATTATTATTATTATTATTATTATTATTATTATTATTATTATTATTATGTAAAGGACAGGAAAGGAGAAGCAAAAATTCAATAATAATAATAATAAATATTGGCTGTTAAAACCAGCCGTGTGTCAACATGGCCGTCACTGCGTTCGTGTCCCTGCAAAAGATTCGAAAAAATTTGAAAAAACCGTTATTAATTTCTATAAATCTTTTCACGGATTCGAAATCAAAAAGAAATTTTGTAATTATGATGAAAATTCATATTTCATTTCATTTAAAACAAACTGGGATATTATATAACCTCGTTAGATATATATATATATGGAATAATTTTATCTCGGTTTAGTCGAAGGTTTCGGACGCGCCGTGTCTCGCTGTGAACGAGCTTCTCTTAATGACGTAAATTATGGTGGATGAATCTAGTGTATAGGAGAGAGAGAGAGAGAGATGTTTGGATGGTAAACAAAGAGGGAGGGAAAGGAAGGTCTTGATGAATTTGGACGTAGAAGAAAAGAGTAGCAAGTGAAACCCTCCCTCCTGACTATACTACAAACATAGGCCTATTCTCTCTCTCTCTCTCTTTCTCCTTCCCGTTTTTCTCTCTTTCTCTCTCTCTCCCGTGCTCTTTCTTCCTTCCAGTCTCTCTCTCTCTCTCTGTTTCTCTTTTGTCTTTTTCGTTTTCCAATATGATTTTTCAGGAAGACCAGTGTCATGAATTCAGAGAGAGAGAGAAGAGGCAAGTGACACCAAAACGAGACCTGACCTACTGGTTAACTCCTCTCTCTCTCTCTCTCTCTCTCTCTCTCTCTCTCTCTCTCTCTCTCTCTCTCTCCATGGACAAGGCTTTCGCACAAGTGAATCCTTCGTGTTTTCATTTCGTTGTTTTGGAGAGAGAGAGTTAGCAAGGAAAATATGGCCTTCGGTTGTGTTACACTTCAAAAAAATGATGCCTGTGACAGCTTATGGAAGCATTCCGTGGCCTTAATATTCTAATAAGTCAGGAACACTGGCATTCTCTCTCTCTCTCTCTTTCACAGTAGCAGATTCACCATGACAGAAACCATAGTACTATAATAGGCCTATGTTTGTCTCTCGTCTTGTTCGTTCCCCAACATGTGATTTAGGAAGGCCTATATTGTGATTTCAGGAAATCTATTGTACGAGAGAGAGAGAGAGAGAGAGAGATTAAAGAAATCTCTCTCTCTACAGTCACAGCATTCACGTTCGATTTTACCGTATACACACACACATATTTATATATCTATCTTGTATGTCCACAATGATTCCGTGGATGAAGTATACATATAAGAAGTCGTCCTCACGTGAAATGACAAGGACGTGGCACCAAGACTGAACCTCTGCAGTTCCCAAGTCATGCTCAGGGCACTGAAGAACAGTGTTAAGAACACAACAAGCACAAGAAAGCAGTATGGGATCACAGACAACAATAAAATATGTCAGCAAGCAATTCAAGTGTGTAAACGACATTCTTCCAACCAAAAACATCCTCAATGGACAAACACCTTATTGGGAAAGAAAGAGGGACATCAATGCAGCGTCATGAATGCCCAAACAGCGGCCTTTCTTGCCCGCAGTTCAGTCTGGGTATACGCCCCACCCTTGCTGTCAAATTAGCATCTCAGGGGCACATCGGGAATTATATGAAAGCCAGAGAGAGAGAGAGAGAGAGAGAGAGAGAGAGAGAGAGAGAGATTATATCACGTATTGCCTGGCGAAATTCCCCTCAGAAAGAGAGAGAAGCAAAAGCGCCCCAGTTCTGTAGAGGCAGATAAAAACCTCAAGCGATTCTTTGCAGCGTCCCTTCCGCGGCCCCTACATGCTGCAACGCCTTTCGTTCCTTTTACTGTACCTCCTTTCGTATTATCTTTCCTCCATCTTACTTTCCCCAACCCTCTCCTGACAACTGATTCACAAAGCGACTGCAAAAGGTTTTCCTAATCCGGTTACTTAACCTTTCAAACCTTTTACTGTCAATTTCCGCTGCAGCGCTGAATGACCTCAGGGTCCCAGCGCCTGGCCTTTGGCCTAACTTCTGTGTTCCCTTCCATCCAAAGCTACTGCTGCTGCTGAGCGCAATCCTGACGGAGGTCTCCAGAGAGAGAGAGCCTGGTCACGTGGTGATGGGATGAAGCGTCCTTCACTCTGGGGACAGACATCCTCTGGCCTCCCCTTTGGCTTCAATCGAAGCTGAGTCTATGCAAATGGCGCCTACGTAAACATTATTTTGTGAAAAAATAATGATTGGTTTCCCAGACATTTGCAAAAGCTCGCGGGCATGTCGCTGTTTGTAATCTTGCAATGGGCATGGGTTTGTGTGGGTGGGGCTGCGTGTTTTAAACACGGGCTTGCGTATGCAGACATGTCCATTCAAATAGTGCCGACGCAATTAAATTAAATTCTATACAATTTATGTATTATTATGATTATATATAATAAGTACAATATCGTATCGAGTTTGCAAACGCGGTGAGAAGTAGTCCGCACTTTCTCACGTGACAGTCGGGTGGGCGAGACGGAGACAGACTCGCTGTCACTACCCTAGCAACCACCCTCCCTCCCTCCCTCCCCCCCTCCCATAGAAACGGACCGAGCTGAGTGTCGGCTCGCCGCACTGTTGGGTGGGGGGAGTCTAGGGGGTCACCCCTAGGTTCCTCCCCTCGCGGCCGTCGGGAGCACGGCGGGGGGGGGGTCTGGTATGCGGTGGGCGGGGCTTATCAGTGGTGGAGCTGGAAGCACACAACACACTCTCTCTCTACCACGCACTGTAGAGATGAGGGAGGGGGGGGGGAGGGCTACCGGAAGACTTCCCCAGCCGCTTCCCGACTTTGACACTCGAGTCGAGCGTCGCGCGTGTACAGTATACAGTATATTTTGAATGACGGAGATGAATGAGGCCCGTTGGATGAAGTAAGTTAAATATGGTATCAAATCTCCATAGATTTTCTGGTTTTCCGATTTTTCTTTGACGACGAATATTTCCTTTTCCTGAGTGGTTATTTATCTACCACTTGGCTGCGCTCACTCACTCTTTCTCTCCAACTACCGGGTGCCTTAGGGCTCAAAGAGGTTTGCAACTAATTCAACATGACACTTCAATTATTGGTTTATCAACAATTTTATTTAGGGACATGAGATAATTCCCTGACCTTTCAAAGACCGTGAGTGTGACAGACAGACAGCTTTTGAACAGACATGTCTCTCACCGTTTCCATAAGAGTTCAGAGGTCTGGTTAAACAAATCATTTATAACTAACTAACTAACTAACTCACCGTTTCCAAAAATGGGAGCAGATTCGCCATCAGTCAGTGATAACCGACTTCTCCTAACACCTATACAACGGTGAGAGATATGATATATTACATAAATGAGAAAGATATGAAAGCTGCTTTAATTAATTTAGATTGGTCAAAAGCCTTTGATAGAGTAGATTTGGAGTTTTTGTTTAAAGTGCTGGAACGGTTTGGATTCTCCTTTAAGTTCATTGGTCTAATAAGAATGCTATACACAAATGCAAATGAATAGTGTGGCGAGTATTAATGGCAACCTAACTAAGCCCTTTTCCATCCAAAGATCAGTCAGACAAGGAAGGTTGTCCTTTGTCGATGATGATGTTCATAATAGCGCAAGAGCCATTGTATAGATTGTTGAAACAAAGAGTTGGTAAATATTCTCCTGAAATGCCAAATAATCTAAGATTTTGTGTTGTTGGGTATGCAGACGATAGATAGCTCTATTGTAGTATGTGAGATGAAGGGATAGAAGAAAGTTTTAAGATCTTCAAAATGTATGAGGATGCTACTGGTGCTTCTCTTAACTTGAATAAAACGAGCATCTTTGGGTTAGGGCAATGGAAATACAGAACCTTATGGCCGGTACAAAATCTGAACATACAAACCGATAGCTGTAAAACTTTAGGTATATATAACCTATTTTAATGATTTTTGTAAAAGAAGGGAGGAAAATTTGAACAAAATGAGAGAAAATAAGGTGAAAATGGTCGGCTTTTCATATAATAGGAAGTTAACCATATTTCAAAAAGCTCTGGTCATTAATATGAAGTTTTTATCAAAATGTTGGTATATAGCCCATGTGATACCGATCCCAAAAATTATTGAGAAGCAGATAGAAAAATGTATCTTCAAGTATTTATGGAAAGGTAATTACCAGCCAATTAGCAGGAAAACTACATGTTTGCCAAGATTAGAAGGAGGGTGTGGAGTAGTAAAAATTGGCTATAAAGTAAAGGCAATTCTCTTTTGTACTTTTTATAAGAGTTTTTCGAAAAAAGAGTTTGGATATGAGCTAATGATGTATTACTGTAAAATGAAAGGGAGCTACTTATTAAGTGATAATGGAATTAAAGATGCTGCAGTAATAACCACCCCCTATTATGAAGAAATAATTAATACTCTAAGACTAGTCATCAAGATGGATGTGTATCCGCATTGTAAAAGCAGCAATGTATATAGGTTTTTAATGGTAGATAACTATTAGCCAAATGTTCAAATTAACTACCCATTGTTTAACTGGAAGAATATATGGGTAAATGTAAATAGCAAGTTTATAGAGCCACATGTCCGAGAAGTATTGTATAAATATATACATGAAGTATTGCCAACTCGGGACAGATTACATATGATGAATATCGTACAAGATGATGTATGTAGTGCTTGTGGGGAAAAAGAAACTATGATGCATTTATTTTACTTTTGTAGTATGAATGAAAAGTTAATAGAATGGTTTAAAAAAGTGTTTAAAGCATTGTGTAAAGTCAGAACGAAGAATTTTCTGCAAGTACTAAAATTTGATTTAGAAGCAAATAGTTTGAAAGATAGGAACACTGCAATTGTATTACTAGCGGATTTTATATCTGGTGTTTGGTGTGGTTATAAATCTGGGTTGTTGTTGCTAAATGATCCACATTTAATTGTTTTAATAAGAGAAAGTATATACAGGAATAGGTATGTATTGCGTAAATCATTTAAAAACTTTAATTCTCATTTTACACGTAGTTACCTGGAGTTGTAATATATACAGATACATATGAGTGTGTATACTATAATGAGTATGTATACTATCAGTATATGGATATGTGTATATGTATGTATGTACATAGTAAATTTAAGTATATTTATATACATAAAATATTGTGACATATTTGTAGATTTTTTACTTAAATTACGTATATTGTATATGTATTGAATAGTAAAGTGAACTGTAAAATGTATTTTTCTCAATAAAAGATAAAAAAAAGTACCGTTCCTCATCAGTCAACGAAACCAAGATTAGCAGAAATCAGCATTCTACAATTGACTGATGGCTACTAAAAATGGCGTCACACAGCATTCTATAAGGAACTGCAGGAACAGAAATGCATTAACTAACTATAGGCTGCATTTGCGAATTATTTGAGAGAGCATATTTGACTTGTATTAACGTTCTGAGAACTTGTTTAGAGGCGTCATGAGGCTGGAGGAATGACCTCGGGCATTCGAATGATGCTGGAACACTGGAGTGCGGTTTCGAGAGCAATGATCCTTTTATTCCTCTGAACCGAGAGAGAGCTGTCACACAGATAGGCCTCATATGTCTACTAATGGGAACGTGCTTCAAAGTTTGGAGTCTTTTGTATCAGTGGAACACACGACGTTTTTCACGATTCGACTACCATAATCGAGCCTAAAAATGTCTGGAATGTCTGACCAAGTGTGCGTCAACGATTCCTGAGACTAGATCAGGCCCTTTACGCAGTCTGCCTAGGTTAAAAACCACTCCTACTAAACTCTGACTCATGCATCCGTTCTAGGCATCGTATTTCGCCCCCTCCGCAACATCCCCTCCCAAAAATCCGTTCTAGGCATCCTATTTCGCCCCCTCCGCAACACACCCCCCAAAAAAAATTAATTAAAAAAGGCACTCTAACTCACCAACTACGTACAACCAATTCATTTCCTTATAAGAGCAGCAATTCCAGTCAAAGAACGTAAAACCTTCTTTTACAGAGTGTGTGTATTGTAGCGTCGCAGTCCGCTCACCTTGCCTCTCTCGCAGGTACTCATCAAGATTCATAAAAAGACGTCTTATGTCAAAATACATTCTTCCATGGCAGGGGTAAAGCCCCACCCCTAAAGGAACACGCTAAACCACCAGACTTACCTATATAACAATGAACTGCAAGGAAGCTATAAATATTAATTTGCATATATTTCATCATTCCTTTTTTACTATCAACAGCAAATTTCCACAACGTTTTTCTTGATGAATGCTTCGCTGCAATAACAATCACAAAATATACCTCCACGTTCATTACCAAAAACCAAATATAAACGCCTCAATGGCACCACTATTCTGAACAGTGTGGTCATCTTTGACTGCCGTCAAATATAGAGAATTCTTCCTAAATAATATCACAGTCACCACAGGAACTTCAGATCGCAGCAAAGATATAATTCACTCGATTAAATCACACAGCATCCTAGATGGATCAATACTCTTTCAGTTTACCCCCGATTGCCAAAGCCTCGATGCAAAGGTTTGACGACCGATTTCTTCAGCAAGTACCTTTCATTACCTGGACAGCCTCACTTGTACCTAGGTTTAAACTTCCATTTATATTTAAAAGTCTAGGAACACTCCGCGCAAGCAGCTTCTATTAATACGACGAAATCCTTACTAAATATTAAAAGTGCCAAGTCACAGACCAGGCTGCAGCTTTGGAGTCAAATCACAAAACTAAGACACTTCACTTCGCAAAGGAACAAACTCGGAACATGTACTGTACCTAACTTGCTTGTAACCGCAGATAACCAGAAGTACTTTTATTCTCCCACGTTCTAAGGCAGCACCCAGCCCTGCAGGCCTAAGTGTTCTGCAGATTTAATGCAATGATACTTAAAACATCGAATTTACATATGGTTACAGTCAACACAAGTGGAAGACATTCCCTTTCAAACTATCATCACTCACAGGCTACAGAGTTTTTCCCGGGTAAGCGCCTTCGAACAATAATATTCCCTCCACCTACAGTACTTCCTTACCTAATCTATGACGAAGATAATACATAAATGAAAGTGACATTCACCTTTATTTGCCAGGAGTGCCCTCAGTCAGTATCACACCACGATGCCGTTGATGTCCAGTTGTTTACGTGACTTGAAATCTCACTGTTGAACCACTTGGCGCCAACTCTGCAACCCAGAGACCTTTGCGATGTGAACAACACCCGACAAGTCAGATTTCCGACAACCTCGAAGAATTTTAGGCATTAATACTTACTTGGACGTCCACCTCGTCCCGAGGAGCAAGACAGGTGACTGATTAACTCATCACCTGGCCGACTGGGCCTGGACCAGGTACTTCCGGCTACCGGCCCAGTCACTGTGTAACTGCGACGGTGAACGTTGTTGGCTGTTGGAGTTGTGTTCATTAATGTCAGGTTTTTCTTTTTTGTTTATATAATAGAAGGACGAATGAAAGGAAACTGAAATACACAAGAGACTTTAATGATCCCAGAAAAATGTTTAAACTTTTGACAACCCGCCAAGTCCTTTGGGTTTTTCCAAGCTTTTAGCTGAGAGAGAGAGAGAGAGAGAGAGAGAGAGAGAGAGAGAGAGAGAGAGAGAGAGAGAGGGTACCTAAAACACACTAAATGAATCCTAACATAATCTCGGTTAGAATCAAGGGAATCTTGGATTTTTTATTCAGACCCCAGGGGGGAGGGAAGACAGAAGAGATGGGGGGGGGGGCGGGGGGGGGGGCGTGGCAGAGGCTTCGAACTGTTAAACTCTCAACCGTCTGGTGAAGGACTGCTGGGAAAGCTTTCTCTTCATCTCGAAAAAAAAAAAAAATACAGAGCTGTACAAATGTTATTATTACAAAAACCTCAAACCAACCAGTTAAAAACCGTCCCGAACCAGTCTATAGCCGTACCTTCAAATGATTCCAGAATCAAAAGGCCTGAGCAGTTCACCTGTGATCAGGATGAATTAAGTGACGAACTGGTGACGTTGATTCAGCAAGTTGAAGAACGGCAAATAAATCTGAATTTTTCGTGGATTTCTGAAGACACTTGAAAGAAGTGGAAGGCGACATTTCAGGGCCTGTCACCTTCGGCCTTCCCATCAGGTCCCCTTCAACTGAACTTTGTTTTTTTGCTCTGAGATGGTCATTACTTTCAACTGCATCTGTCCTGTCTTTCAGTTCAGGGATTCAGAGCACAATACACCGAGATAGTTGGCTCTCTGCCACATTACCCGAAATCGGAAACGACAATCTGGAAAAATGTATATAAAAAAAAAGGCTCCGTAATCACTCGTATTGTTGTCTATATCGGAGAATTTTTTCGCCTTTATTTCCGCTGCTATAAGGTCCACACTTGCGGTTTTCAGTTTGAATTCGTTGGCCGTTGTCCTCGTCACGGAGACATCCTCACCCTTTTCTCTCTCTCTCTCTCTCTCTCTCTCTCTCTCTCTCTCTCTCTCTCTCTCTCTCTCTCTCTCTCTCTCTTCAGAAGCAGGATTTCCCCACTCGAGTTTTGGCAAATTTTAAAAATCATGCCAATTTTCATTTCAGGCTTCTCTCTCTCTCTCTTTGTGTGTGTGTGTGTGTGTGTGTGCAACAGTAACTTCAAGACCTAACTCCTGACTAGGAGCCTGTCCCTCGCCGTGTCTTATGACACTGAGTTACTTTTGTCAGTCAGTTGAATGAGTTGTGCTGAGGCTTCACTCCTCCCCATTCGTCTTAGACTCAACCTGTGAATAAGGCTTAGTATCATTTCCACTGCAGCTTCATGCTTCATGTGGGGTTCTTTTAGACTCCACTTTTCCCCTCACTTATATATTTCTACCGAGACTGTTGGCATAAGGCCACCCGATTCTTCAAAATCAGAATCTAGGAGACGACAAGTACGAAACATAACTGCTAAAATAGGCCTATGTTTTCCACAAGTTATTCTGTCAATGTTTGATTGATTTGATGACTTGGGGCGAGATAACCCTGGAGAGAGAGAGAGAGAGAGAGAGAGAGAGAGAGAGAGAGAGAGAGAGAGAGAGGTTACTGTGCCAGTGTATGCTGTTTCATGCTGGAGCAGATTAAACCACTTATTTTAAAACAGCTGATATCTCTCTCTCTCTGTCTACATATAATAATAATAATAATAATAATAATAATAATAATAATAATAATAATAATAATAATAATAATAATAATTACATCAGTTGGGTACAAGACAGAAAATTGAGATCCTCTACAGCCAGAAAGCAGCCGATAACAATAGTAATAAGAGTCAAATTGATAATAGTAATGACAGAAGAAGCATCCGAGATATTCAAATTAATAAGCACAAAAGGAAAATGAAGGCGAGATATAAAACGCAGTTGAGGCGAAGCCGCTGTTGGAACGAGAGAGTTTAAATGGCCGATAGCCCGAGCCTGGTGAGGGGAGGATCTGCGCGTGCGTACGTGTGCGCACGCACACGCAGGTACGGTTCAGTGTGCGTCTGTGCGAGCGTACGTCGAGGCGTGTGCATGCTTACCTGAGAGAGAGAGAGAGAGAGAGAGAGAGAGAGAGAGAGAGAGAGAGAGGATGGGGGAGGGTCGGGGGAGTGACTCTGCCTGTGGTGGGGACTCGGGAGCTGTAGCAGGGTGGGGGGGGGGAGGGGATGGGTTGCTCTCTAAGTAGGTAGGTAGGGGCCGTGCGGGTAGAAGGTGGAGTGTCTTTCTGAGAGTTTCACAGGATAGACCGACGCGACGTCTCGCTGAGTTAATGGAATGGAAATCGTATTTTCACTTATATTATTTCATATTCCTATTTTTATTAAGGATGATTCCTTGTTATGTAATGGAACACACTCACGAACTTCACATGCTTTGAATGTATTCGAAAAATCACAGAAATGTATATATATGTAAATGACACCACCTCCGCAACCACCTGTGGACTTCCTCCTCCACCTCCACCTCCGCCTCCTCCTCCTCCTCCTCCGCCCAGCTGTCAAATTGGAGACCCTCCACAGCTTGAAACTTCAATAAGTAATCTATTGCTTCAATAAACATTCGGGGAATTTGAAACGCTCCTCACTACCAATGAATATGAATAATTAGATATCTAAAATGGCAATGAATAAGGCTTCAAAGATAAGCACAAAATTCATATAATTTCTCATTCCTTATGTGTGTGTGGGTGTACACACACACACACACACACACACACACACATACATATATATATATATATATATATATATATATATATATATATATATATATATATATATATATATATATATATATGAAACGTAGTATCTCATAGGATCTTCTATTCCCAAATAGGAGAGTCTAGAGAGCAGTACAAAGTCGCTCTAATATCACGAAAGAGGTCACAGAAACCGCCTGGCTTCTCGAGTTCACTAATTGCTCTGTGAAGGTTCCCTCTCCAAAGTCTATAATAATGAAACAAAGACGAGAGAGAGAGAGAGAGGATGTGGTGGAGACAAGATAGGCAGAGCAATAAAGCTAATGATTGACGATGAAAACAAGAGAGGAGAAATGTACAAATCATGGCAGTTAATATCATCTCCATGACGTCGACGCAAACACTTCCGGAACATTCTTCTCAGCAATGACTATAAATATAGATAGTTTTCCAGACATGGTCTCCCGCGATATGAGCTTCTAGTTACAAAGACAGAATAAATAAAGTTTCCACAAGAGAGCACATTGGTTAATGACTTTTTTTTAAGTAGCCAGTAACTAAAGCAAGATGTGTACATTGTCAGTCGATGCTTATGTAAAGAAATGCCTGTGTATTGATGATGATGGATGCTGCAACCATATTGTAAATATTGTCCTCGTAAATAATGGAAGTTTAATCCTTTCAATAAAAAGTAAAAAAAAAAAGAAATAAAAGAGTTTCTAGACCACCCTACACCCTAGGCCTATTGAAGAGACTTAGCAATCATCTACGTCGTTGTCCGGACGGTGGAGTCGATTGAGCCGGCAGGTATTTTCTTGATTCTTTTAGAAACTTCAATAAAAACAATAAAAAATTTACAATGTCAATATCTCGCCAGCCATTAGGCCAGGGTTAATGATAATGGAATAAAATAATGAGGTGAGAGACAGAGAGAGAGAGAGAGAGAGAGATTCCCGATGTATAACCTTCCAAAGTTAATAAGTTCAACCTGTATCATTTATCACGATGATATAATTATCAGACGAGCTTTATCAATACGCAAGTTTATGTTTATCCAGGGAATAGGTACTACACGCCTCCATTCACGAATTATATATTGATATATATTTCATACTGAACGGTAATCTTGTGCTTGCTGAAGTCCTCTTTCTACAGCGTCTGGGTCACAACTGAAACTTGACTGTGTCGTCCATTTCCCCTTCGTATTACAAAGCAATATATTTCCACTCTGAAATGCAACGCAAGAAACTAAAAGGCAGGACGAGCAAGGAAGGCTTTCACGCTAATCGAGTCCAGAGCAGCCCAAGACCGTTCCCCTGCGGCGTAGAGGCAACAAAACCCAACAATATGAAGAAGCCGGGATGCCATTACCGAGAGCGGATGCACCGGTTGGCAGTCATCATATTTGTATTGATGCACGCCCACCAAAATGAACGTCGTGAAAGTTAAGAAATGTGAAGTTGCCCAAGGAAGAAACAAAACGCTAAAGAAGTGAGTGGACAAAAAGCAAGCAGAGAGAGTGAGAGGAAGACAAAGAGGAAGAGGCAATTTACACCTAACAAAAGGGATTTGAAAAAAAGAGCAAGCGCAAAATTGCATTACAGACTGGAGAATCTTTACTTATACTCTCTCTCTCTCTCTCTCTCTCTCTCTCTCTCTCTCTCTCTCTCTCTCTCTCTCTCTCTCTCTCTCTCTCCCCGGAATGCAACCTACCGAAATCCTGACAACAATAATTAGTTTTTCATGACGAGACTTCACTTGAAGAGCCGTTCTTTCCAGGGAGGAAAAAGCCCCTATATATATATATATATATATATATATATATATATATATATATATATATATATATATATATATATATATATATATATATGTATATATGTATATATATGTATATATATATATATATATATATATATATATATATATATATATATATATATATATATATATATATATATATATATATATAAGAGCAGGTGCTTGTGTGCAACTCCATCAGTCACATCTGAATCAGAATGAGTAACAGGGTTACAACTGAAAGGTCATATGCAGTCACATGAGACCAAGAAATCATTTCCGTGATGGAATGGAATGGAATCTAGAGTTTACGCCGAAGGCCAAGCACTGGGAGCTATGAGGTCATTCACCGCTGGAAATGAAATTGACGGTAGGTAGGTCTGAAAGCAGTTGAAGAAGAAGCGCTGTGAAATCAGTGTTAGGGGAGGGTTGAGGAAAGTAAGATGGAAGAAAGAGAATATGAAAGGAGGTACAGTAAAAGGAATGAAAGCAGTTGCAGCTAGGGACCGAAGGGTCGCTGCAAAGAAGTTTTATTAATGCCTGCAGTGCACCCCGTGAGCAGTTTCTTTTCGGTGTGGAATAAACCAGTTTTGCAGCAATGTTTGTGTCCGACATGACGACTCACCCGTTCTCAAATGGCTAAGTGTCAGTCAGAACGAGGAGGAGGACCGTCACTTTCTCCACCTCCCCCATTATGCTCTCTGATGCGTTTTGTCACGTCTTTATGGCATCAATTCCCCCAAAACTATTTGTTACGTGACTTGACAATGACTTGTGATTGATAAATATGTTGGTCAAAATTCTAAAAACACCTGTCAATAAATATGAATTAACAATGACGACAATAATTCCCCCAAATTAATACTGTCATTCACGGTTCATCATCAACGTGAATAAAAAGAGAGAATGATAATAAGAGTCCTGACAACACTGCGAATAATGATGAATGAAGAAGCAGGTGATTCATGTATAAAGAATATTCATTCAAGAATATTAAGGCAACAAAAATGGCTGTGGAAAAAGAAAGGTATTTTCCCTCACCTGATTGTGAGAAGTTCCTTCCTGTCTCGTCTCTTCTCATTCGAGTAGAAGAAAGTGAGATGCGTCAATCCCTTGACCAGCCGGGGTTATCAACAAGCAGTTGGGCGGGGGGCGGGGGGGGGGGGGGCGCCGTGCTGGAAGGACTACCCCAAATTTGCGATTATAGTAAGCTCGAGGATGACAGGAGTCGCCTCATGGCCACTTCGTCAAAACATTGACGTCATTCTTCCCTCTCGATCCTCCTCTGTCACGACATTGCTGCTTCCTCATTCAGTAACACTATCATCACCAAGGTTATCAGAAGAGGCTCATTGTCATCAGTATCACTATCATCTGACCGCGAAACATCTCCCCAAAAAAAGCTGGACCTTTGCCACAGAAGCCACGACGCCTATACAGATATTCTTCCCCTTTTGCTTTTTTCCCCACACTATCCTGGGGGACGGCCCCCCCGCCCACAAACCACACTTCCATAGAATCTACGTTGTCTCAACTCAATAGAGCAGCAATACTGTTGCTCGATGACTGATAATATCCTCGCCCATAGCGACAGAGTTGAAGGAACGCGGAAATGAATTCCCCCACTCACAAAACAATAACAACAAGAGCACTGGTTGGCCTGACACTCGCAGCACCACGTGTCTCCAACTAATAATTCCATACAACGGCCCCCCAGAAAAATGCTTCTAAGGTTAGCTGGCCCACTTCATGGCGCGTAACAATATTATCAATAAAGAAATTGACTCTCCAGAAGCAGGTGAGTTGTGACTTGCGTCAGGGAAAACACTCTTTCAATTGGGAGCAATTCTCGTGTCCATCAGTCGAGAAACACGTTATGCCTCAGTTTCCATGGAAGTGACGCATAACGTGTTTCTCGACTGATGGACACGTACGATTGCTATCGTCATTTAGGGAGAAATTATTTTTGAATTTGGAGAGAGAGAGAGAGAGAGAGAGAGAGAGAGAGAGAGAGAGAGAGAGAGAGAGAGATTCCACTGTAGTTTGACCATACATAACCCGGTTCCTGTATTCATTTACTTGCAGGTTCAAGAACTAAGCCATTCTCCAACTGTCCGAGAAGGAAACCACTTTTACATGCTCAGCTGGTCACTGTAAGGATAATAATAATAATAATAATAATAATAATAATAATTGTGTCACTCACTCAGTGAGAGAAGACGGGAGGTCCTGGTGTGGGGGGGGGGGGGGGGAAGCCTTCTAGGCCGATGTGATTCTTTCTCCTCCTTCGTCCATCGGCTGGTTTTCATAACAAGGAGGAGACAACGAAGCCCTCTTCTGCAGAGTGTGGGCGTGTATGGGTGTGGGAAGGTGTTGGTTTGTATGGGGGGAAAAGGGTTGGGCGGCAAAAGGCTTCAAGGATGATTCAAAATTCAAAACGAACTGACGGCCATCTTAATTAACGTCTCCAGTTCTCCTGTTCACATCGCTTGATTGGCTCTGACTTCGTCTTCGGCTGGAGTCCGTCAACCGTAGCATGAGGTGATCCTTAATTCATTATATCCTTTCGTACTTCTATCCTTAAATGTCAGTCACTTCATTATTCTCCGTTACTTGGCACTTACAAAAAGTGCCATCATCACTACTTTAATTAAATTGAAGTAAGGATCGGAGTCCTGCACACGAATGCAGTGGACGTCTTCTACGTTACATTTCCATTCGCCGCTCTCTCTCTCTCTCTCTCTCTCTCTCTCTCTCTCTCTCTCTCTCTCTCTCTCTCTCAAGCCAATGAAACCAGGCAAATAAAACCATATTCACTTTACCAACAACCTCCATTTCGAATGTGGAATCTGGACCCTCTTTGAAAAGGCTTTCATTTGATGAAAGTGAAGCTTTCATTTCCACTGCTAAAAACGTCCCTCGGGAACGAGAAAAATAAGACAAAACATCCCATTGTTTATGATATAAAAATATATATCTATTTAAGCGATGTCATGTTGAAAGGTCCCGCCATGTCATGTGACTGGAATCTGATGAAGAGTGGCCAAATGACAGACAAAGGGGATATTATTATTATTATTATTATTATTATTATTATTATTATTATTATTATTATTATTATTATTTAAGGGTTTTCCAGGTCACGTCATCAGAAACAGTAGTGTGAGTGAGTGAGGCCTTCGTTGTTCCCCAACACCCGCCTCCAGCAACTCGTCGACTGGGAATCGCCCGGGAAGCAACTTTATGTGAACTTCTCATAGTTAAGGTTGATGTATTGCTTTTCCTTCGTTGAATTATTATTATTATTATTATTATTATTATTATTATTATTATTATTATTATTATTATTATTATATTAAAATTAAGGTGAATACGGCAATCACCCCCACCCCCCAAATATCTGATTGATAGCCATGACGCCTTTTCCCTCAGATGGAGAAGGAGAGGGAAGGAGACATACACGAGAGAGAGAGAGAGAGAGAGAAAGAGAGAGAGAGAGAAAGAGAGAGAGAGAGAGAGAGAGAGAGGTCTGTCACAGGCCCTGAACCATATTTTTGGTAAAAAAAAAAAAAAAATCTGGAAAATCCTTTTGAACAGCATACTGTACCATGGGTATTCCAACCTTGAATTGAACTGAATATAGAATTTCTGCCGAAGGCCAAGCACTGGGACCTATGAGGTCATTCAGCGCTGAAACAGAAACTGACAGTGAAAAGGTTTGAAAGGCGTAACAAGAGGAAAACCCCTTGTTAGAAGAGGGTTGAGGGAAGTCACATGGAAGAAAGAGAATATGAAAGGAGGTACAGTAAAAGGAACGAAAGGGGTTGTAGCAGCTAGGGGGCCCATTGAAGGAACGCTGCAAAGAGCCTCAAGTAATGGCTGCAGATTCCAACCTTGGGGGACTTCACAATCTACGAGTATTTTTCAAAAATGTGCGAAATCCCCAATCCTGTGGCCACAATACTCCTCTCCGTAACATTTTCCAGATTCCCAAAGTTAGTTCAAACCTCCACCTCCTACAAAAGCAAGAACATGACCCAATAATGTCAGAAAAAACTACCTAGAAACGTCTCAAGATTTCCAATATAAGAAAAAACTACCTGGAAACTCCTCGTTCTTAGCGGTGTCCTTATTGCCATTTCTACTGCATCTGTTGTATATCAAAACTACCTTTCCGTTTTCGCGTTTTGAATTACACTGAGGCTTACCGCTGTGACCAAAATAAGGACAGGAATTGCTTTGACCAATCAGGGGCCTACACCATAAACAATGTTTCTAACGTCTCGTTTTATTGGCTGAAATCTTTGGGTTTTGGTAAAGCGTCTTCGTAGACGATTCCTTATTGGCTGGTGAATCGAAAACCCATTTTCAGAAATTTCAATGAAGATTATTATTACCTCCAGTATGAAGTAGAAAAATTTATTAACAGGTAAATAAATGGATATGGACACGCAAATAAAATAACTGGGAATCCTCTTAAAAATTCAATATAATAATGATTAAAATATGTAAATATTCAGCTTGTTAATCGTAAAATGGAAATTGGCCAGAAAATCTTTATTTCAGAAGATCCAGCAAAAGATTGGATATGAAAGGCATCTGAGTTTCTGCCATTGCAATGCAGTGGTCAGCCAGTGACTGCTGGGGGTCTGATGGGGGTGGGGGCATGCCTAGGGACTTCACCTCTGGGACATTATAAATTAATTATTGTACGAGTATATATCAAATTAACCCAAATACCCTTTGATGTATGTTGGGTGAAAAGTTAGGATAAGCCAAGCCTGACAAGCTGATGTGATTAACGTGTTATTTTCTAGCATCAGGTTTAATGCATATTTATTTATTTATTTGTTAATTTATCAGTTTTACTAATAACTGATCTGCGCTTTCTGTATTTCCCTTTTACCTTCTGTTACTTCTTTCGAGTGAACACCATAATATTCTTTGAGAGCTTTGATTTTAAGTCAGTGGCCTTTATGGGCTAGTTCCATATGAATAAGGTTCATCTTCTGAATAATAATAATAATGGTTAGCTATAGAAATCTCGTCTGCCTCGATTTTAAATTTTATAAATCAACTAAAATCATTATAAAGATAAAGATATTTATATCATTATATGACGAAAGGCATTAATAGTAATATAAAGAAGATTTATGCTTGCTAGTGATACTAAATAAAAGGTATTACGTGTTAGTAATGGCAAATATAAGATATTTTTTATTAAGTAAAGTTTTCTCAAGATCGCACACTAAAGACATCTATTGAGTGCTATGACAATCTTTGGATGAAGTTTGGTTGTTTGAAGACGAAACTATTATATATTCATTTAGCGAGACCACGAATAAATCCTTTATCAATATATATGATAACTATTAGGGTAAGAATTAGTATATATTTCTAAAATTGATCTTTAATTAGGGGACATTTTGAAGAACGTGAAAAGTTTTCAGAAGAGACGAAGTTCGTTTTGGTAACAAACAATGGCTGCTCCTTGTCCGGAGAGGAAGCAGGATTACCAACATTAATAGAGGCTTCAACATGCAATTCAGGGCCAATGACGAACTATTCTTTACGAAAATCAAGGAGCGAAAGATGGTCAACGATTCTCGTAAGGAATACTTCGTCATTTTCGATCCAAAAATTAGCAAATAATGTGAAATAAGTAAGAAAGCTCTCTCGTTTAAAAGTCTAAAAAGTTGGCATTCATGACACACCAAGGACTAATCGAAGCACACCTCGTGAATCCTTTAAATTATATTTTGATCGAAATTTTGCCAATTTGGAGATATATTCAATCAAAATAATTGTTTCTGGTTGAAAGTATGTTTCAAGTTTGCTAAAATTCGTGGAAATTCGAAATTTGAGGTTGAAATATGTCGGAATTTGTAACTCAGAATTACCAACCTTAAAACTCCTGGATACGATAGGAAATCGAGAAGCAACCCTGGGGATACGAATAATATAAATAGAATGATATATATCATAAACAGATGTAATTTCCATCAATTTGTATGAGAATTATACCCAATTTCTCCCGGCAAAAAAGTTAAAAGTACATTTGCACTTGGTAATCCTGTTACCCATATCAGTATCACTATCATTTTAAGCATTTCCTGACCTTTTTATTGTACTTTTTCTTTATATGATATTAATACAGAGGATATTCTGACTTCATTACAGTTCTAGGAGATAATTCAGTCTTTATAACCTTGTGGAAGGTTATGAGAAACTTGAAGGACAAATATCTTTCTTTTAGGATATCAGCTATGTAAAATCTCTTATATACTGACCATTATCTTCAAGAAGGAATACGTTAATGTACGGAAATTTGTACCTTTATAAAATGCATCATCGAAGGAGGTATTTGAACGTACCCAGTGATGGTTTTCTGGACTCATTTAGTCTGGAGAAAACTTAAAAAGAATCCCAGTGCTGACACCCTGTAGCTACACCCTGTAGCCCTGTGGCCAGCCATACAAACCCTTGAAAAAATTAAAAGTGCGAACCAAAAGAAAATTATCATTTATGTGAGGTTTTGCAGAGAATAAAGCTAAGAATAATAATATAAATCCCTCTCTCTATAAAGTACCCCCTAGTTTTGCCATAATTTAGACTATAATAATATGTGGAATAATCATATTTTGTTGGCAATTCTATCTTTTCGCCGGCTAACAGTCCCGGGCAGTGTATGTATTACCAGAACCCAATTCGTGAATTCCCTCGTACATTTTCATGCATTTGGCTTCAAACACTTCTTTGCTAGGCATCAAGAGGCATAAATAACTGAATACAAACTCTATTTTTGCATACAGTCATTGCAATCACTTATTCGGCAATTTTCATCTTGCCTCGCCATCAAAAGCACAACAGTTTTCTGCTTGAACACCGTTTTGCTTGGGGCAATCAATAGATGGCGTCTGTAGTCCACGATTCTGAAATTAAATCCGGTCCAATCCAGTTTCGAGTGCTGATTTTGCATACGTCACAGTCACCTGAGGCCCCTCGGTACTTGGGGGAAAACGAGGCGCCGGTGTTTTAATTGGATAATGCTAGTTTCCGAACTATCAAACGGTCTAGTCTTGTGTGAGGTTTGCACTTTAAAAAAAAAAAATGGATAAATATAAATGATAATGAATATCAGACGTTTCATTGAATATATTGCGTTCATGAAAGCTAGCTGAGATGTATGCAGATAATTTCAAGCTTGCAATGTCAGTAATTCGAGTTAGGATAGTTTTATTAATGTTTATTAGATAATCTATTATGCTTGAGAAATTGTCAGCTTTATTTTGGTAGGCATAGAGTAGGGTATTGCTTACCAAATATACCCATTTTTTTTAGTACTCTGTTTAAGTGATATCACATAATAATACTACTACTACCACTACTTCTAATAATAATAATAATAATAATAATAATAATAATAATAATAATAATAATAATAATAATAATGTAAAGGCCACGATGCAAAATGATTCATCTGGGAGATGTAGAGAGCTCAGTCATCTGCCATGTTGGAGTTGCAAGATTCTGTTGACAGCTTTTGTCTTCTAAGATGATATTTGCAACGGGTTTGTGATGCTGCTCGTTTTTCGAGATCATTTCAGACGAAAAGGAAAGCATCAGAAGAGCCGTTTTCGAAGACAATTAAATTGGTATACAGAGGTTTATTAGGCAATAGCAATTTCATTAAAACAAAAATGTTTATTGCATAATATTTTATACACGAAGGAGTTGGTTAGGTTGCAAACCTGATCGTGCATCATACGGAAAGTAGCCCCAGAGTGGCTTAAGACGCTGAGACTGGTTATTTTTTTGACGATTTTGACTCATCCTGACATTATTAAATTTTGCTTATATGCTTCTTTTGAATATACCAGAATAAAGTACACGCATTCCGCTTTCCAGTGACAACAGAATGAGCGTCATAGCGTGAATAATAACTTCACAGACAACGTACAAGGCAAAATATTGCTATTGACAACTCTGGCTCTTAGAGAGACCTTACAGAGGCCTTTTGACTGAAAGGGTTAATTGGCAGAGCAGAATGCTACAAAGTCAAGGGATCCAACAGGGGAAGCATCCCGATTTTAAATAAGAAATATAGAGATAAATTATCTGTAAGAGAGGTCATAAAAAAAAGCAAATTTTAAAACACTGTCTCCTTTAGTTTTGGCATAGTCTGCACTGATAGCAATTTTCAATTTCGCAATCCTGCGCATGATTAGACTTAAAATACTGCATTTTACCCAGCTGGAGGACCCAGTTGCAATATATTGCAATGTTGCTTTCATGAGTCAATTCTGATGCAAAATAACAATTCATTTTTTCCAGTTTTTCCATACACAAAATTCAATACATTGCCTAAACCTTGAATACGGACCCATCAAACATATGAACATTATTATTAAATTAATAATAGCTTTAGCAATCTGCGGAGCTTCATTGATATTCAGAGAGAGAGAGAGAGAGAGAGAGAGAGAGAGAGAGAGAGAGAGAGAGAGAGAGAGAGAGAGAAGAGGGTATGAATGATTATTATTATTATTATTATTATTATTATTATTATTATTATTATTATTATTATTATTATTATTATTATTATTCAGAAGATAAACCCCGAATTAGAATGATGTATCTAATGTTATGGATTATTCTGGAGATTACAGTGGCCTTATGCCAGCACGGACCAGTGCTCCTTGAGCGGCCCCTAAATGGAGTTTAAACCCGCAGACGAGAAGACGTGGGTGATCTGAGACAATAAAAGCTTGACGGGAGAGACCGAGAAGTCTTATACGAGAACATTGATGAAACTCTACGGGGAAATAGACCAACATTTCAGTTAATGGGGCAAGCGGCAGTGAGACTGGTGGTTGGACACTTTCGGTCGTTCATTCAAACAAAACCCGAAAGAGAAGTTAATAAAGAAATGAAGTTGAAAGGAAAGTGGGTGGAAATGGAAAGACAATTCAGTTACTAAACCTAAGGAGATGATGAAGGTAACAGATGACTGAATAAGGGAAAAGAATAAAGCAGAGTTGACAGTGATAAGACAGAAAAAGAACGAATAAGATAAAGGGAAAGTTTCGTGAAAAAAGTAGATATTTCGAAGCAATATGAAACTGAAATAATAAAACCAAGATAATAAAAATAAACATATCAATAAGAATGATAAATAAGAACTTCATGAATAGGAGAGCTCTGGGTCCACCCTGAGTGTGGGGTAAGAAGAACAAAGAAGGTCAGCAGAACATGAAGAAGACAAGGGTTCAGGAAAAGTCTGTCTGAGGTCAGATGGCAGGAAGGTCGTGAGTGACGTCACATGGTGTCAGGGGTCATCAGAGTCTGTGATGGGTCAGTTGGTCTGAGCTGATTTTCCTCCAGGCAGGGAACTCCCTCGGGGCTTCTTGCTGGTGGTATACCCTGAGGGAGGCAATGCCCCATTGGGCTTTACCTACTGGGATGCCTTCGTTGGTCGAGTTATTGAAGGCTGTTCAGCTCTTAGAAGAGCTGTTTATAATAATAATAATAATAATAATAATAATAATAATAATAATAATAATAATAATAATAATAATAATAATAATAATGAAACCATCCCTGAACTCAAGCAGGAGACAAACTTTCTGCCAATGATGCTACGAACACCGACTAGACACAGTCCCTGAGACAAGATGACCTCAGCTGACTGAAGCCTTCTCCAGGAGATAGTAGGACATGAAGCCCTAAATTTATGAGCAAAGGGCACCGTCTGACTGAAGCCTCCTCCAGGAGATAGAGGACATGAAACCCTGAGTTCAGAGCCAGCCCCGGGAAATGGTCCAGGGTGTGGTTACTCGCCACCGGGAAGCACGTGACGCCACTCACCACCTAACGGCCTACTGAGAGAGTCTATGGAATCCCCTAATAGACATTTCAATCCGGTTTCTATTTGCTGCTCGGAGTCCAGAGGTTCACATCAGTCATCGTGCTCATTTTGACACCTTTGCATCACTTCTGAGCTGCCTTTTTGTAAGTGCCCGTGATAACATAAGGCTGTCTAAACATGTACCACCCAGGCAGCATTAATGATCAGATAAAATGTATTAAAATGCAAGGAAAATAATACTAGGTTAGTAATGCATTGGACCTTCGCTGGAACTTCCGAAATGATCTCACCATCAATGGAATAAAGCTGGAACAGTCACCCGTATTCTTTGTGCCTGTTTATACTCTGTGCAAATGAAATGTAGAGACGAACTTGAACCTGGCTGTGTCTCTGTCCTTGAGAACGACAGACTTTGAAGGACAGACACTTGCAAGACCAATCCCCCAGAGACTGAGGTCATAAGACATTGAAAAGACTCATTTTGAAGTAAACGTCTCAAAGGAAGCGGCTGTATTTAATGAGAAAAGTCTGAGTGAGGGTCTTCTGCCAAATTATTATTATTATTATTATTATTATTATTATTATTATTATTATTATTATTCTAAATAACGGATGCATCCACACAACTTGAGTTATAATAAAGTTTCTCTGTTTTTCAGAAATTCCTTCCTCTATAGTGGAAAGGTCAGGGAATACTTGTCTCACATTCATTTCATCAAAGGAAGGGAATAGACACATTCAGTAATACTTTAACTTTAAGAAGATAAAAATAAAGGAAAACATAAAAGCACAGGAAAGTACATTATGGCCGATCACGTTTCACTGCAGTTCAGCAGAGCGAAGTCTCAACGGCAGTCGGGAGATATACTGAAATATAACGCTGCAGTTTTTTCTTGAGAGGAAGCAGCTGTCTTATGCATGAGCAGCAAACTTCCTCCTTTCCTCGACATCCTCGTCTCGCAAAATAGAGCTCATTTGGAGACGGAAGTGCACACGAAAGGAACTGATTGGTGGGCCCCTCTCTCTCTCTTTCTGCCTTCATGGTCGGAGTGAGTGGGTGAATGAGTGCCCTGCAAGATGTAAGCTCAGTGCCCTGACTGCTTCTGTTGAAAGGGCTCTTCCTTCTCTCTTTCACACTGCTCTTCCTGGCACTCCACAGATAAAGAACAACTCGACAGGGCCGCCCAAGTCTTCTTCTTCATTAATGACGGTCATTCTAACTCTCAATCAGATAAGGAAATTCACAGATCGTCGAGGAATGGTCCACTCCTCTATCTGCTCCGATAAAAAAAAATTATCATTTAAGATTAAAATAAAGAAAAAAGGGTCTAGCTTTTTGATGAAGAACAGGCCCCCCCCCCCCTACCTGCACACGACGCCCTTCAGAAAACTATGGCGGACGATTAGTTCCTATGACATGTCCCCAAATACTCCTGAGGCGCTTGTATTGTGACGATCCCCACCAGGCCTCTCTCTCAGTGGATTATCAGCCTCGCTCAAGAAGGTGCCATCCGAAGGCGCTACACACACACGTACACACACTCACACACACACACACACACACACACACACACACACATATATATATATATATATATATATATATATATATATATATATATATATATATATATATATATATATACTCGTATATACTCTGTATATGTCATGAAACTAAGACAATATCAGTATCGTGTTTGCCACTGTAGAAACATAATACTGTAACCAAACCATGACTGTAATTCACGGTAACAGAATGTTTAATATTTTTTGCAATAATTCTACTATAAAATGTATATTCAGTCAACAATGACCATCGTCTTTAGGACGAATGCATGAAGAAGCATGCAAGCAAAAATTGAATCGAAAATGACTGACATAACAACATGTGTATAATCCTGCGCATTTTCAGCTCTGAAGTTGAGGAGGAAGTATCTGAATCTATGTCCGTCCTTTTCAATGAATAGAAGGAAAAGATTTGACATGTTAACAATCCGGTCTGTTATTCTTGGAGGATATTATGTATGTAAACAAAACCACGTCATATTTACGTTTATTTTCGTATCATTTCCCTCTGAAATCTAAAAAGAAAAAGAAAGCGTGCAACCGTTTCCCATAGACATTTGGCAGGAGGCTTTGACCTCCATAAACAGGAAGTGCAGGGAGGGAGGGTTGTCGGAACTGCCAATGTATAGGCTATCATGCTTTTGTAGTTGATGAATTAAAGATACTTTATTGTTTCAAGTGAACTCCAGGTAAGTCAGAAACCTGAATATGTTATAAATAAACCTTAATGACATTATTTTACGCTCAGAACTACAGCATTCTCGTCCAAAATACGAAATGTTGAATTTCTTTTTGTTGGTATGCCTGGACTGTCAGAACTGCCAACCTACATTTAGCATTTAAAGCAGATGAATTAAAGGAAGTTTGGTATTTCGCGTAGTCTGTAGGAAGTTTAAGACACCCGAATTTCATTAAATCACCTTCGATTCGATCAGTTTATGCTCAGAACTGCTGCTGCTGCTGCAGTGTTCTTGTCCAAAATACAGTGTTGCATTTCATTTTGTTGGTCTGCCTGGATCTTCATATCGCCTATGACGGACGGTGGCATTTTCGCTCTGGGGGAGGACTGTAGGCAAGTTGATTTTTATCGTCTTTCCTTAAGTCGAATTTTGGGTCATTTTTCCTTTACCTGAAATATTCATTTCTAACTGAAGGTGAATTTAGATATCCCACTTGAATCACCATTTTAGATTATGAGAAAAAGGTGGGAATAAGAATAATCTAACTGGTTTCCTCACCCATCTGCGAAAATGCAGTGGTCCACTTGTGCTGATTTTCTTCAGTGGCCAATAGATGGCGATCACGACTTGCTTATAGTAAAAAATCCGCTAATTTGGTCGGTGGAGAGAGGACCGCATGGTGACCACGTGGCCGCCTTAGAGTATACGGAGAGTTGAAGACGTAATTAAAGTACGATTTCATTAATTGATCATTATGATGCTATTTCATAACATAATTAGTGGAAAATTCCCAATTGTCGTTGGTTTAGTCAGGAGGCTAAAACTGAACTCAGACTGAAACGTAATATAGCCTTGGAACACATGATAACTTCCTATAGTCACATGACCATTACGGTTTAGTTTCATTTATGTGAAACTAAGACTATTGGGCAAATACTACATTTAGACCCGAATCATTCAATTGCAAAAGAAAGTCATGGACAGGTCATGCAATCATTTTATTTCAGAACCACTTTCTCAGAAAGCTGATATTATAAAGGACAATAAATGTCCACAGTCATTGCAGTGTCCCAGACGAAGGTGCAGTGTGCAACATGATAATAATAATAACAGGGTCAATACGGTAATGTTGCAATGAATGCAAGATTCGTCGAAAATAGCAAACCTTCCAACTGGGTAAAATGTTGGTCATTGGGCTTCTAGTGACCGATTTGTAGGAAGCTGCAATATTTTGCAGTTTTCTTGCAATACGACAGTGTTGAAAGCAAGGGAATACTCGTCAACATAGCAAGGAAATAGCTCTAGGATTTTTTTCTGGGTGCAAAACAGCTTTAATTTGAAATTGGATAAAATGCTGTCTATTGGATTTTAGAAGGTCCAGACTAACTTTTAAAACTTTGAACTGAATAAAAGGCAGTCTACTGAGGCTCTGATGACAAATATGCATTCGAAATCACAATACATTGCAGTTTGCTTGCAATACATCAAGGTTGCAGGCAAATCCGTGACAAACAAAATAGCAAGGCAAATAGGATTTTTTTTTTTTTGGAAAGGTTTTGCTTCAAATTAAAGAAAGGGAAAGAAATTTGTCTGTTATGACGAAAATGAAGTCGGAAGTGTAGTATACTGCAACTTTCTTGCATTATTGCAGTGTTGCAGGAAGGAGGTCCGGCAAAATTCATCAAAATACGAAGACTGAAGCCTCTGGCCATTTTTAGGGGCCACAACGACTTTTCCTTCAAACTGGATAAAATACAAATGATGTTCTTCTGATGACGAATATGCATAGAGGTTTGCAATGTTTCAATATCCTTGCAATATGGCAATGTTGCAAGCAATAAAAAATGCAAAGTAGCAACCTCGTCATGAAGTTCTGTTGGAGCAAAGCAACTATTCCTTTTTGGAATAAAATGCAGCCTAATGGTCTCCTATGCATGGGAAGTTGCAATATATTGCAGTTTCCTTGCAACAAGGAATGTTTCCAGCAAGGGAAAATTCGCCAAAATGCCAAGGCCTCGGGACCTTTTCTCTTGGCAAAGAAACTTTTGCTTCAGGCTTAATAAAACGCAGTATATGGACCTTCTAATTACGAATATGCAACAGAAATCCCTATATATTGCAATGCTCTTGCAATGCGGCAATGTTCAATGCGAGGCAAAATTCGCAAGAATGGCAAAGATATAGAATAAGGATTTTTTCGTCGAACAAACCTACTTTTCCTTCAGACTGGATCATTAATATGCCTCGAAATTGCAATATATCGCAATTTCCTTGCAATACGGCAATGTTGCAATCGGACCAAGATTCATCAGAAAGCAAAGTCTGAGGATTTGTTCGTAAGCCAAACTGATCTTGCTTTCGAACTGGACAAAAGGCAGCTTATTGGCCCCCAGTGACGAATATACATGACATTGCAATTGTAGAATATGGCTGACTTATACCATTAGGATCCCATTATCAAAGCAGTTATGCCTTAATCCTTTAAATATTGTAAAATTAATGAATGGTAAGTTTCAGTAATTATGGAGAATAGAAAGAAAGTTTGCAGTCAATAATATCAATGAATTCTTTCAGAATGAGATTAACAATGAGTTAGAGTTATTTTCAAGTTGGAAATGTTTTAATTTTCTTCAAATAAAACTTATTTTTCCAACTTGTGTTTCTGTCATCAGATACGAACTTCAGCTGCTCTGTGACAATTCATGCTTTTATTACCACAACAGTCCTTCCTTCCCTCCTTCCTTGTGCATTGCCTAATACTTTTCAGATGTTCTGGTATCATACAATTGTGATGAATTAGTCTTCAATTTCAACAGATGAGTTTAGGAGGAATCTGTATTTGATCTGTTTGTGATGATTATATCTTAAGCACTGACTATATGGTTCGTTAATCTTGAAGGATATTGAGTACGTAAATAATGAAAAGTTATTCCTTCTGTTTATAGGTTTATTTTCATAGGGTTCCTTTCACCCGCATCCCCCTCTCAAAAATGATGTAGACTACATGTATTTGTTTCCTGCAAGTATTTGTTCAGAGCAAAAGACGGCGAGACCCTTGCGTCTAAGAACAGTAAGAGCAGAGTTGTCGGAACTGCCAATCTCTACAGCTTTTGAAGTTGATGAATTAAAGATAGTTTATTATTTAAAGCAGTCTGTAGTAGATGTAGAAACCCGAAAATAAAATAAATAACTTTTTATTCTATTATTTTCTGCTCAGGACTGTAAAATTCTTGCCTAAAATCCGGTGTTAAATCTGATTATGTTGGTCTGCCTGGACCGTCATGTCGTCTGTGACGTGCCTCGTCATTGTCGCTGTGGGTGAGGATTTTAGTGTCATTTTTCCTTTTTATGAATATTTATTCCCAGTTGATGTTGTACTTAGTTATGTTAACAAATGAACATGTTGAGTGATGAGGAAAGCTTATTATAAAAATACTCTTACTATCTCTGACGGCCATCTTTGAAGATGCCGTTGTTCATTTGCGCTGATTTTCTTAGGGGGCCAATAGATGGCGTCCACGACTTGCTTATAGTCAAAATTGCTGTACATTTTTTGGTGGTGGAGAAAGGACCACATGGGGACCACGTGGCCGCCTCGGAGTATACGGAGACTTCAAGGCGAAACTGAAATTCGATTTCATTCTTTATTTTGATACAGTTTTCTGCGATAATGAATGGAAAGGTCTCAGTTATCATTCTTTCAGACAGAAGACTAAAACTGAAACGTAACATAGCCTTTGAACACATGACAACTTCCTATGATCACATGACAATTACACTTTGGATTCATGTGCGTGTAACTGAATCAAGACAGGTGAATAACTCCGATATGTATACCCACATCACTGCCTTACCAAAGAAGGGCCTGAAGATGACATGCAATCATTTCATTTCAGACTTAATTTCTCAGAAGGCTACTAAAAAGAATACGAGGTATCAGCACTCAGTGCAATGTTGCAGATGGAGGTGCAGTGTGGAATATGATGATAGTATCGGTAATGAGGTAATGTTGCAATTATTGCAAAATTAGTACAAAATAGCAAAACAATCTTCCCTTCTAACTGGATACAATAATGTTTATTGGCTTCTAATGATGAATGCCTTCGAAATTACATTGTTTTGCAATTAGCTAGCAACAGGGAATGTTGAAAGCAGGAAAAATCGTCAACATAACAGAAACATAGCTCTAGCCTTTTTTTTCTTAGTGGAAGCAAACCAGCTTTAATTGGAAATAGGATAAAATGTAGTCTGTTAGACCGTAAAAAGCTTGCATGCACGCATGCATAATTTGCTTTTATTAAAATGAGTTTGTAGTATTACAATTTCGCAAGCAAGGCTAAATTCTTGAAAATAAAGGTCTATAGCCTTTTGCTTTTTAAAGGAGCTTGCAAATTTTATTTGAAATGAGATAAAATGTAATCTCTTGGATTTTGGAAGTTGCAAACCAACTATAGAAGCATCAAACTGGATAAAAGACAGTCTACTGGGACTCTAATGACAAATATGCATTCGAAATCACAATACAAAGCAATTTGCATGCAATACAGGAAGGTTGCAAGTAAACTCACAACATTAAAACTAGCAAGACAATGAGGGTGCTTTTGAGGAACGAGCCAGCCTTTGCTTCAAACTAAAGAAAGGAAAAGCGATCGGTCTGTTATGTCGGAATTGCCGTCTATTGCAACTTGCTCACATTATTGCAATGTTACATGTCCGGAAAATTCATCAAAATGCCAAGGCTGCAGCCTTTGGCAATTTTTAGGGGCCACAACTTTTCCCTCAAAATGTCTAAAATACAAATGAGTGTTCTTCTGATAAGGAATATGCATGGTTATTTGCACTGTTGCAATATCCTTGCAATACAACAATGTTGCAAGTAATAAAAAAAATGCAAAGTAGCAACCTTATCAATATGATTTCTGGGAGCAAACCAACTATTCCTTTTTAGAATAAAATGCAGTCTAATGTTCTCCTATGCATGGAAAGTTGCAATATATTGCAATTTCTTTGCAATAAGGAATGCTTTCAGCAAGAGAAAATTAGCCAAAATGACAAGGCTACAGCCTTGGGACTTTTTCTCTTGGCAAAGAAACTTTCGCTTCAGGCTTGATAAAATGCAGTAGTATATTGACCTTCTAATCACGAATATACAACAGAAATTCCTATATATTGCAATGCCCTTGCAATACAGCAATGTTGCAAGCTAGGCAAAATTCGCAAAAATGGCACGAATATAGACTAAGGATTTTTCGTCGAATAAACTGACTTTTCCTTCAGACAGGATAATTAATATGCCTACGAAATTGTAACAGACCGCAGTTTCCTTTCAGTACTGCAATGTTGCAATCAAGCCAAGATTTGTCACAAAGCAAAGCTATAGCCTAAGGATTTTTTCGTAAGCCAAACTGATCTTGCCCTTGCACTGAATAAAACAGTTTATTGGCCCACCAGTGAAGAATATACATTGCATTCGAAGTTATAGAATATTACTGATTTATACCATTAGGCTCCCATTATCAAAGCAGTTATGCCTTGATCCTCTAAATGGTGTCAAACTAGTGAACGGTAATTCTCAGTAATTATGGAGAATAAAAAGAAAGTTTGCTGTCAATAATATCAATGAATTCTTTCAGGATGAGATTAATGCTGAGTTGTAGTTATTTTCAAGTTGGAAATGTTTTATTTTTGGTGTAATTTTCTTCAAATAAAACTCATTATTCCAACTTGTGTTTCTGTCATCAGATACGAGCTTCAACCACTCTGTGACATTTCATGTTTCTGTTACCACAACAGTCCTTCCTTCCTTCCTTCCTTCCTTATGCATGTCTAATACTTTTCAGATGTTCTGCTATCATAAAATCATGACGCAAATATCCATCAGTTTCAACAGATGAGTTGAGGAAGAACCTGTATTGTTAGTGTTTATATCTTAAACACTAACCATATGGTTAGTGAATCTTGAGGTTATTGAGTACATAAATAATGGTAAGTTATTCATTTTATGTATACGTTTATTTTCGTAGGGTTCCCCTCAAAAAAAAAAAACAGATTTAACTTGTTTCCTGCATGCAATTGTTCAAACAAGGCGAGACCTTTATGTGTAAGAACAGCAACAGAAGGGTTGTCGGAACTGCCAATCTATACAGCCTTTAATGTTGATGAATTAAAGACAGTTTATTATCTAAAGTAGTTTGTAGTAGGTTCAGAAACGTGAATTTGAAATAAATAGCTTTTTATTCTATTATTTTATGCTCAGAACTGCAGTGTTCCTCTTTGAAATGCGGTGTTGAATCTTACCACGTTGGTCTGCCCGGATCTTCTTCTTCATGTCGTCTATGACCTGCCACGCCATTTTCGCTATGGGTCATGATTTTCGTGTAATTTTTCATTTTTATGAATTATTTATTCCCAGCTGATGTTGTATTTTGTTATCTCAAAGCAATTAACATCTTGAATAATAAGGGAAAGCTTGTCATAAAAATAACCTAGCTCACTTTCACGCCCATCTTGGAAGATGCAGTTGGTATATTTGCTCTGATTTTCTTAGGTGGCCATTTAATAGGTGGCGTTCACGACTTGCTTATAGTTGAAATTCCTCCAAATTTTTCGGTGGAGAAAGGACCGCATGGTGACCACGTGGCCGCCTCAGAGTATACGGAGAGTTGAAGACGAAACTGAAATCCGATTTCATTCATTATTTTGATACAGTTTCTAGATATAATGAAAGGAAGAAGTTTCCCATTGGTCGCTTCTTGAGATTAGAGGAATGAAAATGAACTCAAAATGAAACGAAATATTCAGCCTTTGAACACGTTATTAACTCCCTATAATCACATGACCTACACAGTTTAGTTTCCTATATATAAAACTGAATCAAGACTATAAGCAACTGCTATATTTGTACCCATTTGATTAACCTACAAAATAGGGATGTGGAAGTGACCTGCAATCATTTCACTTCTTGAATACATTCTCAGAGGGATATTATCATGAACATCAATAAACATCAAAAGAACATGGTAAAATTATACTATATTAATGGGATATTCATATGTGAACTGAGGACCAGAGAGAGAGAGAGAGAGAGAGAGAGAGAGAGAGAGAGAGAGAGAGAGAGAGAGAGAGAGAGAGAGAGAGAGAGAGGCGGGGTCATGTTCCCTGATGCAGATTGTTCTTCAGTAGGTAATAAAAAGAATGACATCATTATAGAACAGAGTTATGATGACTTCACTTGCCAAGTGTTCTAAGAGGTATGTGGAAGTCTGTGGAAAGATATTTGTGCTGATGTAACGTCTATTGATGCAGAATGTAAAGAGGGGAAATGAAAAGAAAGTTATATTTGAACGTTTGCCACCGTCCCTCGGGCAGTGCTGTACAAGATTCAGAGGCTCCTTCGTGCTGATCCTTCAGGTGATTAATTTTGGTAAGCTGAGAGAGAGAGAGAGAGAGAGAGAGAGAGAGAGAGAGAGAGAGAGAGAGAGAGAGAGAGAGAGTCACCCATTCGTGAAATACTCATTACATATTCTATCTATCTATTATCTATCTCTCAGACTTTTTATTGAACAGCAAGAAACATTATTGGTGTCCGTGAATCTATATGTTAAATGATATCATGGAAAAATAAGGACAGACACATGTGAATAATAATAATAATAATAATAATAATAATAATAATAATAATAATAATAATAATAATAATAATAATCAGGGCAAAGGAAAGCTGAGAAGGAAATGAAGTTGAAGAAAGGAGAGTAATTGAAAGTGGAAAGACAATTCAAGTGTTGAACCTCTAGACAACAGAATTCGGGGGAAAAGTAAGGCCACAGACAATACAGAAATGGTCAATGAAATCCTGTAAGCCTTTATTATTATTATTATTATTATTATTATTATTATTATTATTATTATTATTATTATTATTATTATTATTATTATTATTATTATTATTATTCAGAAGATGAAGAACCCTATTCATATGGAACAAGAAGCCCACTAAAGGGTCCGTTGACTTGAAATTGAAGCTTCCAAAGAATATGGAGGAGTTCATTTGAAAGAAGTAATATTTCATATTTATAGATATCTTATAATTATTCCTTCCTCTTGATAATATACAATCATGTGCTTTGTTTTTTAAATTTATTCAACCTGGGGCAAAAATGATTTAGGAAAATGTCAATAAAACTGTTGTTTGGTTTCGTTCTACAATAAATGAAAATTTGATTATATTTGACTTTAAAGTTTCAAAAATTTTCCAGCTTCTGGAAGGACAAAATAGAGAAATCATTTCCCAAAACAAAATCTGATTAAAAAAAAAAGGCGAAGATTTTACAGATGAATTCAGGGAACAATTTTATGCTCATGCAAATATGGACTACATGGCGGAGGAGCAGAATGGAGTCGACGACGTTCCAGCCTTAGGCGATTTATAAAGCGGAAATGTTTTCAATACTGTCACATTTGGAACTAAGGTCTGCACTCGAGATAAGCACGGACAGGAATCAGGAGGAGAGGAGGACCCTGGAATGGAGATTTTCGAGAACTTTCACGAGAAGAAAGCAGAGAGAGAGGAGATTCGTATTGCCAGAATTACCATTTAGATCAACAGATCGGTGAAACCTCATAGGACCCCAGAGGACTTTTCGCCATCGTGGAATACGTCCGTCTTCAGTCCCTGGAGGAGCGGGAGAGGCGCCATTCGTCGCGCGTGTGCCTAACGCTGCAGCCCTGTGAAGTACCAACTGCGGTCTCCAGGGACAAGATCCAAGATCCTTCTAATCGTCTTCAGAAACAGGATTGTATTTATTCGAGAAGTTGAGTAAAAGAAATGGAAAGAGTTACCAAATGATGACAGTGAACAATTGCATACATCTGATAATGAGGACCACTTCCAGGAAGCAACTCTGTGTCAGGAGAGGAAAGCAAAGGATTGGTTGAGGCGACACTGAAATGGTCTAAAATCTGCTGAGTCTTCCCTGAGAGTGTTTCGGAATCCTTCGGTCTCCAGATCTTGGAAGGGCGAGGGAGAAGAAGGGCCATTCGCGCATGCCCCCAGCGCTAGAGCTCAGTGGAACTCCAACTTCAGAGTCTCCAGAAGCACGCTCATAAATCCTTCGAGTCGCCCTGAAGCCTTTGGAGCTTTGATGTCATTTTCGAAAAGCATGGTTAAGGAAGGCCTGAACCACAAGGCAGAGGGGCCCGAAGGCGCCCTAAGGATGCCTTCCCTTGAAGGCATCCTTGACTGGGGAAGATCCTCCTCAGAGGCTGCTTCCCTGGAGGTAGGCAGGTTTCCTGCCAGGCTGGGGAAACGGGCCTGAGGAGGGCCTGAACCACAAGGGTGAGAGGACCCAAGGCGCCCTAGGGAAGCCTTCCCTTGAAGGCACCCTTGCCTGGGGAAGATCCTCCTCAGAGGCTGCTTCTCTGGAGGTAGGCAGGTTTCCTGCCAGGCTGGGGAAGCGGGCCTGGGGAGGGCCTGAACCACAAGGCAGAGGGGCCCCAAGGCGCCCTAGGGAAGCTTTCCCTTGAAGGCAGCTTTGCCTGGGGAAAATTCTCCTCAGAGGTTGCTTCCCTGGAGGTAGGCAGGTTTCCTGCCAGGTTGGGGAAGCGGGCCTGGGGAGGGCCTGAACCACAAGGCTGAGTGGCCCCAAGGCGCCCTAGGGAAGCCTTCCCTTGAAGGCAGCTTTGCCTGGGGAAGATCCTTCTCAGAGGTTGCTTCCCTGGAGGTAGGCAGGTTTCCTGCCAGGTTGGGGAAGCGGGCTTGGGGAGGGCCTGAACCACAAGGGTGAGTGGCCCCAAGGCGCCCTAGGGAAGCCTTCCCTTGAAGGCAGCTTTGCCTGGGGAAGATCCTTCTCAGAGGTTGCCTCCCTGGAGGTAGGCAGGTTTCCTGCCAGGCTGGGGAAGCGGGCCTGGGGGAGGGGCCTGAACCACAGTGGTGAATGGCCCCAAGGCGCCCTAGGGAAGCCTTCCCTTGAAGGCACCCTTGAGTGGGGAAGATCCTCCTCAGAGGCTGCTTCCCTGGAGGTAGGCAGGTTTCCTGCCAGGCTGGGGAAGCGGGCCTGGGGGAGGGGCCTGAACCACAGTGGTGAATGGCCCCAAGGCGCCCTAGGGAAGCCTTCCCTTGAAGGCACCCTTGAGTGGGGAAGATCCTCCTCAGAGGCTGCTTCCCTGGAGGTAGGCAGGTTTCCTGCCAGGCTGGGGAAGCGGGCCTGGGGGAGGGCCTGAACCACAAGGCTGAGGGGCCCCAAGGTGCCCTAGGGAAGCCTTCCCTTGAAGGCAGCCTTGAGTGAGGAAGATCCTCCTCAGAGGCTGCTTCCCTGGAGGTAGGCAGGTTTCCTGCCAGGCTGGGGAAGCGGGCCTGGGGGAGGGCCTGAACCACAAGGCTGAGGGGCCCCAAGGCCCCCTAGGGAAGCCTTCCCTTGAAGGCACCCTTGAGTGGGGAAGATCCTCCTCAGAGGCTGCTTCCCTGGAGGTAGGCAGGTTTCCTGCCAGGCTGGGGAAGCAGGCCTGGGGAGGGCCTGAACCACAAGGCTGAGGGGCCCCAAGGTGCCCTAGGGAAGCCTTCCCTTGAAGGCAGCCTTGAGTGGGGAAGATCCTCCTCAGAGGCTGCTTCCCTGGAGGTAGGCAGGTTTCCTGCCAGGCTGGGGAAGCGGGCCTGGGGGAGGGGCCTGAACCACAGTGGTGAATGGCCCCAAGGCGCCCTAGGGAAGCCTTCCCTTGAAGGCACCCTTGAGTGGGGAAGATCCTCCTCAGAGGCTGCTTCCCTGGAGGTAGGCAGGTTTCCTGCCAGGCTGGGGAAGCGGGCCTGGGGGAGGGGCCTGAACCACAGTGGTGAATGGCCCCAAGGCGCCCTAGGGAAGCCTTCCCTTGAAGGCACCCTTGAGTGGGGAAGATCCTCCTCAGAGGCTGCTTCCCTGGAGGTAGGCAGGTTTCCTGCCAGGCTGGGGAAGCGGGCCTGGGGGAGGGGCCTGAACCACAGTGGTGAATGGCCCCAAGGCGCCCTAGGGAAGCCTTCCCTTGAAGGCACCCTTGAGTGGGGAAGATCCTCCTCAGAGGCTGCTTCCCTGGAGGTAGGCAGGTTTCCTGCCAGGCTGGGGAAGCGGGCCTGGGGAGGGCCTGAACCACAGTGGTGAATGGCCCCAAGGCGCCCTAGGGAAGCCTTCCCTTGAAGGCAGCCTTGAGTGGGGAAGATCCTCCTCAGAGGCTGCTTCCCTGGAGGTAGGCAGGTTTCCTGCCAGGCTGGGGAAGCGGGCCTGGGGGAGGGCCTGAACCACAAGGGTGAGTGGCCCCAAGGCGCCCTAGGGAAGCCTTCCCTTGAAGGCAGCCTTGAGTGGGGAAGATCCTCCTCAGAGACTGCTTCCCTGGAGGTAGGCAGGTTTCCTGCCAGGCTGGGGAAGCGGGCCTGGGGGAGGGCCTGAACCACAAGGGTGAGTGGCCCAAAGGCGCCCTAGGGAAGCCTTCCCTTGAAGGCACCCTTGAGTGGGGAAGATCCTCCTCAGAGGCTGCTTCCCTGGAGGTAGGCAGGTTTCCTGCCAGGCTGGTGAAGCGGGCCTGGGGGAGGGGCCTGAACCACAGGGGTGAATGGGCCCAAGGCGCCCTAGGGAAGTCTTCCCTTGAAGGCAGCCTTGAGTGGGGAAGATCCTCCTCAGAGGCTGCTTCCCTGGAGGTAGGCAGGTTTCCTGCCAGGCTGGGGAAGCGGGCCTGGGGAGGGCCTGAACCACAAGGGTGAATGGCCCCAAGGCGCCCTAGGGAAGCCTTCCCTTGAAGGCAGCCTTGAGTGGGGAAGATCCTCCTCAGAGGCTGCTTCCCTGGAGGTAGGCAGGTTTCCTGCCAGGCTGGGGAAGCGGGCCTGGGGGAGGGCCTGAACCACAGGGGTGAATGGCCCCAAGGCGCCCTAGGGAAGCCTTCCCTTGAAGGAAGCCTTGAGTGGGGAAGATCCTCCTCAGAGGCTGCTTCCCTGGAGGTAGGCAGGTTTCCTGCCAGGCTGGGGAAGCAGGCCTGGGGGAGGGCCTGAACCACAGGGGTGAATGGCCCCAAGGCACCCTAGGGAAGCCTTCCCTTGAAGGCAGCCTTGAGTGGGGAAGATCCTCCTCAGAGGCTGATTCCCTGAAGGTAGGCAGGTTTCCTGCCAGGCTTGGGAAGCGGGCCTGGGGGAGGGCCTGAACCACAGGGGTGAATGGCCCCAAGGCACCCTAGGGAAGCCTTCCCTTGAAGGCAGCCTTGAGTGGGGAAGATCCTCCTCAGAGGCTGCTTCCCTGGAGGTAGGCAGGTTTCCTGCCAGGCTTGGGAAGCGGGCCTGGGGGAGGGCCTGAACCACAGGGATGAATGGCCCCAAGGCACCCTAGGGAAGCCTTCCCTTGAAGGCAGCCTTGAGTGGGGAAGATCCTCCTCAGAGGCTGCTTCCCTGAAGGTAGGCAGGTTTCCTGCCAGGCTGGGGAAGCGGGCCTGGGGGAGGGCCTGAACCACAGGGGTGAGTGGCCTCAAGGCGCCCTAGGGAAGCCTTCCCTTGAAGGCAGTCTTGAGTGGGGAAGATCCTCCTCAGAGGCTGCTTCCCTGGAGGTAGGCAGGTTTCCTGCCAGGCTGGGAAGCGGGCCTGGGGGAGGGCCTGAACCACAGGGGTGAATGGTCCCAAGGCGCCCAAGGGAAACCTTCCCTTGAAGGCAGCCTTGAGTGGGGAAGATCCTCCTCAGAGGCTGCTTCCCTGGAGGTAGGCAGGTTTCCTGCCAGGCTTGGGAAGCGGGCCTGGGGAGGGCCTGAACCACCAGGGCGGGGCAACCCAAGGCACCATGTGGGAACCACCCCTTTAGGGTGCCTTTCTCAGGGGAAGGACCTCCTCAGATTCTCTGATGACGTCGTCAGGTGAGGAGAAAAGGAAAGTGAGGAAAAATATGCTTTTTCTTCTCACGTGATAATCATGACGTCATTAGAAACGCTTTTAATAATAATAATAATAATAATAATAATAATAATAATAATAATAATAATAATAATAATAATAATAATAATAAGGCAACTGAGGGAGAGTTAAAGTGTGAGTGAGCGTCAGCCTAACAAGTGTCAGTCTTGCATTCGTCAGTCTAACGAGTGTCTGTGAGCATTAGTTTTGCATGTGTCAGTCTAATGAGCATCAGTCTAATGAGTCAGTTTAACAAGAGTCAGTCTAATGAGAGTCCGTCTAGCAAGTGCCAGTCTAATGAGAGCCAGTCTAACAAGTCAATCTAATGAGAGTCGGTCTGACAAGCGTCAGTCTAATGAGAATCAGTCTAACAAGTGCCAGTCTAACGAGAGTAATCTAATGAGAGTCAGTCTAACTAGTGTCAGCCTGATGAGCATCAGTCTAATATGAGAGCATGTCTAACAAGTGTCAGTCTAATGAGAGTCAGTCTAACAAGTGTCAGTCTAATGAGCATCAGTCTAATGAGAGTCAGTCTAATAAGTGTCAGTTCAACAAGTGTCAGTCTAATGAGAGTCAGTCTGATGAGCATCAGTCTAAATAAAGGCAGTCTAACAAGTGTCATTCTAACGAGAGTCA